>CM039610.1:23467001-23493625 GCA_022457205.1 Saccharum spontaneum | reverse complement strand
TGATTGGGGACCAAGTCCAAATATTCCTAATGTCATCCACCAAGCCACCACGTCACTTTTGGCTCAAAGAAAGAAAGAGTCCAAGTCCAACACGTTTTGGAAGATGAATTCGGACTGCAGAAGAGTCCCAACTTCCGACGGTTGCCACGACTTCATACGGACTCCGATTGGGACGTTCTAGGACTTTTTGGAAAGCTTATCAAGTCTACTTTCCAAAGGATCTGGACTCATGCCGATATCTTGTTAAATACATTGGCTGTTCTTATTTTAATACGGAGACCTTTTCTGTCCACGGTGCTGCGTCACCTGATTGTTGCCCGATGGGCCGTGTATCAAGTGGGGCCCAATAGGGGCGTGTCCTAGGGTTGTGGGATGACCCCCACCACGTCCAGGTCATCCTCTACCCTCTCATATACCTCCATAGCCGCCACAAAGAGATGGGGTTTTTGATTTGATGTAAGTTTAGCTCCTGCTACTTCCTGGTAGACACGTGTGTCGGTTAGACCATCCGTTCTACTCGATCTGGAACCCCACCTTTATGTGTATTAGATCTGAAACTTCATCTCATATTTGCAATTGAGTGCTTGTTCTACTTGTTCTTGCTTGTTCTTCGATTGCTTGCAGGAATAACCCTAGTGGTTTGGTTGGTTGTGATCCGCAAGATCGTGACAACCGCTGGAATTGGTGTATCGATCACTAAGGAGCAGCATCCTTGGATGGTTGTAGTCGGGTCGTGAACGTCTCTCCAGTGAAATCGAAGTTATCCTTCTCCACCGAAAGATTGGGACACACATACTCTTATCAAGTGGTATCAGAGCAAGGTTTGATCGGTGAGAGATTTCAGTTGCTTTTATTTTCCTATAGTCCAGAAAAAGCCAACAAAAACAATAGATTTTTTCCATAATCCCATAGACCCTTTGAGCCTTTGACTAGTATTGCTTAGTTCAGGTTTGTTGAGTTTGGTTTACATCGGCTGAGTCGAGTTGCTGGTCTTAGGGTTAGGCTTTTAGAGTTTCGAGTTCTTGTCAAGTTTTGGTCACTATCAATTATATACATATCCACTGCCATCACCACCACCATACATATCTCCACTACACCATATACATCTCCATTGCAATCATTACTACCATATTTGTCTTTGTTGCACCATATCCATCCACGCTATTTTTTTCACACCGAGAAAATCTGATTTGGGCGCACAAAGAAAAATCTGAGTTGCTAGTTCTTTTCTTGTTACTCCCCAAAAAGACAAATACATTATAAGTTGATGTTCTGAACTATGTTTTATTAAGTTCAGATTCGTCTTGTGCAAAGTAAAAGAAAAGAAGTAGAAGAAGAGAATTCAAAAAAAAGACAAAAGAAAAAAAAGAAAGAGAAAGAGAAAAAGAAAAGAAGAGAGGAGGAAAAGAGGGAGAGTGATAGCTTGCTGTTCTTGTGCCTTTTTCCTACTGTACCATGACTTCATTTGTGTCCAGGCTCGCGTCTCTAGCACGGTCTAGCCTAGGACCAGCACGGTACCATCGTTGAACGATTTCTCAACTTGCTTTTTATGACTAACGTGGTGCTAGTACTTCCTTGTACATTAATTTGAGCCCTCCTACAGCTCCACATATTCGACTACAGCTTGACAGGTGTTGTTGTTGCGGTGTCGATACACTATTTTCCAGGTTTGCAACTTGTTGGTAACCGCCACCTCCTGTTGGGCTTGGTAAGAACTTATAAGAGCTTGTTTGAACAGGTTGAGAGTGAGAGAATTACAACAACCACATCCTAGTAGTTGATAGGGGCATAAATATTATTGTGGATGTTTCTTGTTTTCTTCTAATCATGGTAGGAATCCACATGGAAATACAAGATGATCAGGTTGTATATTCTCATCAGTTTGCTAAAGGTATGGCAAGAGATAAGCATGCGACTCATGAGGTATGTGATGTTTTGCTTGATAGAATAAAATCTGCACTACCTAGTTTTGAAGGAAAGTATGATCCTCATGCATATATTGAATGGGAGCTAAATGTAAACAATGAATTTAAAAAGCTTGATCTATTAGAAAATCAAAAGGTTAGAGTTGCTTCTAGTGTTTTTACTAAATATGCTTTAACTGAATGGAAACACCTTTGTAGATTTGGTAAAGCCTCTCAATCATGGAAAGATGTGAAAAGACATTTTAGAAATGTTTTTGTACCTGAATATTATTCTGAAATTTTGTTTAGAAAGTTGCAATCTATAAAACAAGGGAACAAAACTGTAGCAGAATACTTGGATAGACTAAAATCATGTTTGCTGCGTTGTGGCTTAGAAGAAACTGGTGAACTTTTGGAACATAGATTTTTGCAAGGTCTTAATGAGGAAATTCAGAATATTCTTGTTGATAAACATTATAACTCTTTTGATGAGTTGTTTGATCTTGCTTGTGATTATGAAAGAAATCTCAAAATGGATCTAGCAAATACAAAAGAAGCACTTGCCTCTCCAATAACTAACAACTTGCAGCAAGTAGACATCAATATTCAAATGGAGAGCAAGAAATTTGAGATATTGGGTGACTCATTTCAGGAAGAGAATCTTGCTGCTTGTACAACCTTTGAGAAGAGCAGCAAAGGTAAGTCAAATGTTCATAACAAAAATCAAGGTGAGTATGCTTTAGTTCAACTGTATTTGTCCACTAATCGTGCTAGCATAGAGAAGTCAATTGTGGAACCAGTTACTGATTTTCCCTTGTCACACATTGATATGCTTAATCTTCCTTGTGATACAGAAGAGTTATGTGCTAACACATTAGCTATATCCATACCACAACTAGTGAATAAAGCAAAAAATTCTGAATCAATGTGTGCTGAATTCAAGCATGTTATTCATATTACAAATGAAAATGAAGAAACTCAAATGTTGTCATCTTTACATACAATGGGGTATATAGAATTTGATGATCTTTGCGAGCTTAGCTACTTAGAGAATAATCTGTTTGCTAGATTTGAATTGCCATGTTCTCGTAATATTAGTTTTCATGCTATTAGCAAATATAATTGTAAAGAGGACTATATGATACACCGAATTTACATTTGTTCAAATATAAAACCCCCTATTATTATGCAAAAATATGATCAATCTGAGGAATGCACTATCTACAATCATGCCATGTCGAGTTTCCCTTGTTTGGTTGGAAAGAAACAGGATAACTCTCAAGAAGGGGAGAATGGTTCGGTATTACCTACACATGCCCTCCACCAATGGTCAAACCGAGGACGGTTTGCTGTCAAGAAGGGGAGAATGATGAGGACATCATTGGCTCAAATATGACCATATTAACCACTTCTAAACCAAAGGTGCAACCATTCTATATGAGGCTTATCATTGATACATTTGATGAATTGGTGCTGCACCATAAAATGTGTGTATTTTCATTTTCAGAATTACTTACATGGATGAAGAGAAGGTTCAATTGCATATGGAAAGAATGGAAGGTTAATGAAGTTGATTGGGGACCAAGTCCAAATATTCCTAATGTCATCCACCAAGCCACCACGTCACTTTTGGCTCAAAGAAAGAAAGAGTCCAAGTCCAACACGTTTTGGAAGATGAATTCGGACTGCAGAAGAGTCCCAACTTCCGACGGTTGCCACGACTTCATACGGACTCTGATTGGGACGTTCTAGGACTTTTTGGAAAGCTTATCAAGTCTACTTTCCAACGGATCTAGACTCATGCCGATATCTTGTTAAATACATCTGCTGTTCTTATTTTAATACCGAGACCTTTTCTATCCACGGTGCTGCGTCACCTGCTTGTTGCCCGATGGGCCGTGTATCAAGTGGGGCCCAATAGGGGCGTGTCCTAGGATTGTGGGATGACCCCCACCATGTCCAGGTCATCCTCTACCCTCTCATATACCTCCATAGCCGCCACAAAGAGATGGGGTTTTTGTTTTGATGTAAGTTTAGCTCCTGCTACTTCCTGGTAGACACGTGTATGGGTTAGACCATCTGTTCTACTCGATCTGGAACCCCACCTTTATGTGTATTAGATCTAAAACTTCATCTCATATTTGCAATTGAGTGCTTGTTCTACTTGTTCTTCGATTGCTTGCACGAATAACCCTAGTGGTTTGGTTGGTTGTGATCCACAAGATCGTGACAACCACTAGAATTGGTGTATCGATCGCTAAGGTGCAGCATCCTTGGATGGTTGTAGTCAGGTCGTGAATGTCTCTCCAGTGAAATCGAAGTTATCCTTCTCCACCGAAAGATTGGGACACACATACTCTTATCACCCACGTCACCTAGGAGTTCCATCGGTTGCCTCCAATACTATATTCGAGCCTACAGGATGTTCGACGCAAACCGTGCACCAATCTTGCATCAAGAGTAGCACTATCTCCAAATGCACCGAACCGAGCTTCCACTTGAGCCTCGTCACCTAGGAGTCCCATCGAGTGCATCTAAAATGATTTCGATGCCTACAGTATGTTCGGTGCAAACCGTGCATCTATCTTGCACTGACACTCTATCTCCAAATGGGCTAAAATGAGATTCCACACGACCCACGTCACCTACGAGTTCCATCGGGTGCGTCCAAACCTATTTATGAGCCTATGGAACGTTCAATGCAAAATGTGCACCAATCTTGCATCAAGATTAGCACTATCTCCAAACGAACCGAACCGAGCTCCACTAGACCCTCGTCACCTAGGAGTACCATCGGGTGCGTCTAAAACGATTTCTAAGCCTATGGTATGTTTGATCCACACCGAGCACCTATCTTGCACCGACGC
Organism: Saccharum spontaneum; assembly: GCA_022457205.1. Lineage (NCBI taxonomy): Eukaryota > Viridiplantae > Streptophyta > Magnoliopsida > Poales > Poaceae > Saccharum > Saccharum spontaneum. Next base: position 23,488,854 of record CM039610.1, on the reverse strand, counting down.
TAACATTGTCTCAAAACAGATCGAAACGAGATTCCACATGCCCACGTAACCTACGAGTTTCATCGGGTGCCTCCAATACTATTTCCGAGCCTATGGTATGTTCGACGCAAACTGTGCACCAATCTTGCAATGACGCTAACAATGTCTCAATACAGGTCAAAATGAGATTCCACAGGACCCACGTCTCCAAGGAGTTCCATCGGGTGCCTCCAATACAATTTTTGAGCCTATGGTACGTTCGACGCAAAACCATGCACCAATCTTGCATCAAGAGTTGCACTATCTTCAAACGGACCGAATCAAGCTTCCACTTGAGCCTCGTCACCTAGGAGTCCCATCGAGTGCATCCAAAACGATTTCTATCCCTATGGTATGTTTGGTGCAAACTGTGCGCCTATCTTGCACTGACACTAACAGAGTTTCCAAACGGAATAAAACGTGATTCGACATGATCCACGTCACTTACGAGTTCCATCGGTAGCGTCCAAAACTATTAATGAGCCTATGGTATGTTAAGTGCAAACCATGCACCTATCTTGCATCAAGATTAGCACTATCTCCAACCGGACCGAACAGAGCACCACCAGACCCTCGTCACCTAGAAGTACCATCTGGTGCGTCTAAAACGATTTATGAGCCTATGGTACGTTTGACGCAAACCGAGCACCTATCTTGCACCGACGCTAACACTGTCCCAAACAGATCGAAACGAGTTCCACATGACCCACGTCACCTAGGAGTTCCATTGGTTGCTTCCAATACTATTTCTGAGCCTACAGGACGTTCGACGCAAACCGTGCACCAATCTTGCATCAAGATTAGCACTATCTCCAAATGGACCGAACAGAGCACCACCAGACCCTCATCACCTAGAAGTACCATCTGGTGTGTCTAAAACGATTTATGAGCCTATGGTACGTTTGACGCAAACTGAGCACCTATCCTACACCGACGCTAACACTGTCCCAAACAGATCGAAACAAGTTCCACATGACCCACGTCACCTAGGAGTTCCATTTGTTGCTTCCAATACTATTTCTGAGCCTACAGGACGTTCGACGCAAACCGTGCACCAATCTTACATCAAGATTAGCACTATCTCCAAATGCACCGAACCGAGCTTCCACTCGAGACTCATCACCTAGGAGTCCCATCGAGTACGTCTAAAATGATTTCTAAGCCTGTGGTATGTTCAGCGCAAATAATGCACCTATCTTGCGTCAAGATTAGCACTATCTCCATTTGGACCGAACCGAGCTTCCACTTGAGCCTCGTCACCTAGGAGTCCTATCAAGTACGTCCAAAACGATTTCTATGCCTATGGTATGTTCGGTGCAAACCGAGCAGCTATCTTGCACCGACACAAACACTGTGTGCAAATGGACTAAAATGAGATTCCGCACGACCCACGTCACTTACGAGTTCCATCGGGCGGGTCCAAAACTATTTATGAGCCTATGGTTCATTCCGTGCAAACCATGCACCTATCTTGCATCAAGATTAGCACTGTCTCCAAACGGACTGAACCGAGCTTCCCTTGAGCCTCGTCACCTAGGAGTCTGATCGAGTGCGTCCAAACGATTTCCATGCCTATGGTAGGTTCGGTGCAAACCGTGCACCTATCTTGCACTAACACTAACACTATTTCGAAATGGATTAAAATGAGATTCCACATGACCCACGTCACTTACGAGTTCCATCGGGTGCATCCAAAACTATTTATAAGTCTGTGGTACGTTCAGTGCAAACCATGCACCTATCTTGCATCAAGATTAGCACTATCTCTAAATGGACCGAATAGAGCTCCACCTGACCCTTGTCACCTAGGAGTACCATCGGGTGCATCTAAAATGATTTATGAGCCTATGGTACGTTTGACACAAACTGAGCACCTATCTTGCACCTACACTAACACTATCTTAAAACAGATCGAAACGAGATTCCACATGACCAACGTGACCTAGGAGTTCCATCGGGTGCATCCAATACTATTTCTGAGCCTACGGTACGTTCAAAGCAAACCATGCACCTATCTTGCATCAGGAGTAGCACTATCTCCAAATGGACCAAACCGAGCTTGCACTTGAGCCTCGTCACCTAGGAGTCCCATCGAGTGCATCCAAAACAATTTCTATGCCTTTGGTATGTTCGATGCAAACCATGCAACTATCTTGCACTAACACTAACACTACGTCCAAATGAACTAAAACGAGATCCACAGGACCCATGTCACTTACGAGTTCTATCGGGTGCGTTCAAAACTATTTATGGGCCTATGTTACGTTCAGTTCAAACCGTGCAACTATCTTGTGTGAGGATTAGCACTATCTCCAATCGGACCGAACAGAGCTCCACTAGACCCTCGTCACCTATGAGTACCATCGGGCGCGTCTAAAACGATTTATGAGCCTGTGGTATGTTTGACGCAAACAGAACACCTATCTTGCACCGACGTTAACACTGTCTCAAAACAGATCAAAACAAGATTCCACGTAACCCACACCACCTAGGAGTTCCATTGGGTGCCTCCAATACTATTTTCGAGCCTACGGTACGTTCGACGCAAACCATGCATCAATCTTGCATCAAGAGTTGCAATATCTCCAAACGGACAGAGCCGATCTTCTAGTTGAGCCTCGTCACCTATGAGTCCCATCGAGTGCATCCAAAACGATTTCTATCCCTATGGTATGTTTGGTGCAAATTGTGCACCTATCTTGCACTGACACTAACAGAGTTTCCAAACGGAATAAAACGTGATTCGACATGACCCACGTCACTTACGAGTTCCATCGGTAGCGTCCAAAACTATTAATGAGCCTATGGTATGTTAAGTGCAAACCATGCACATATCTTGCATCAAGATTAGCACTATCTCCAACCGGACCGAACAGAGCACCACCAGACCCTCGTCACCTAGAAGTACCATCTGGTGCGTCTAAAACGATTTATGAGCCTATGGTACGTTTGACGCAAACCGAGCACCTATCTTGCACCGACGCTAACACTGTCCCAAACAGATCGAAACGAGTTCCACATGACCCACGTCACCTAGGAGTTCCATTGGTTGCTTCCAATACTATTTCTGAGCCTACAGGACGTTCGACGCAAACCGTGCACCAATCTTGCATCAAGATTAGCACTATCTCCAAATGCACCGAACTGAGCTTCCACTCGAGACTCATCACCTAGGAGTCCCATCGAGTACGTCTAAAATGATTTCTAAGCCTGTGGTATGTTCAGCACAAATCATGCACCTATCTTGCGTCAAGATTAGCACTATCTCCATTTGGACCAAACCGAGCTTCCACTTGAGCCTCGTCACCTAGGAGTACTATCGAGTACATCCAAAACGATTTCTATGCCTATGGTATGTTCGGTGCAAACCTTGCAGCTATCTTGCACCGACACAAACACTGTGTGCAAATGGACTAAAATGAGATTCCGCACGACCCACATCACTTACGAGTTCCATCGGGTGGGTCCAAAACTATTTATGAGCCTATGGTTCATTCCGTGCAAACCATGCACCTATCTTGCATCAAGATTAGCACTGTCTCCAAACAGACTGAACCGAGCTTCCCTTGAGCCTCGTCACCTAGGAGTCTGATCGAGTGCGTCCAAACGATTTCTATGCCTATGGTAGGTTCGGTGCAAACCATGCACCTATCATGCACTAACACTAACACTATTTCGAAATGGATTAAAATGAGATTCCACATGACCCACGTCACTTACGAGTTCCATCGGGTGTGTCCAAAACTATTTATGAGCCTGTGGTACGTTCAGTGCAAACCATGCACCTATCTTGCATCAAGATTAGCACTATCTCTAAACGGACCGAACAGAGCTCCACCTGACCCTTGTCACCTAGGAGTACCATCGGGTGCATCTAAAATGATTTATGAGCCTATGGTACGTTTGACACAAACCGAGCACCTATCTTGCACCTACACTAACACTATCTTAAAACAGATCAAAACGAGATTCCACATGACCAACGTGACCTAGGAGTTCCATCGGGTGCATCCAATACTATTTCTGAGCCTACGGTACGTTCAAAGCAAACCATGCACCTATCTTGCATCAGGAGTAGCACTATCTCCAAACGGACCGAACCGAGCTTGCACTTGAGCCTCGTCACCTAGGAGTCCCATCGAGTGCATGTTGACGGTCCTTAAGTACCAAATATAGTTATCAAATAAATAAAGAAAAGGATCCAAATGCAACCAACACCTAGACTTAGGGTTTTATCTGACAGAATTCCACGAGTTTTGGTGTTTGTCTATTTCTGCAGGGGGTTATCAAAAAATATGGAGGAAAGTCCCACACGTCGGGTTTACATAGAGATAATAACGTGTTCACCGATTTTCTATCATCTAGAAGACTCCAGAAGCCACGTGATCGAACGGGAGGCCGAACGGGCCCGGAGGCAGGGCGCCCGCCCTGCTCCCTAGGGCGCCCGCCCTGGCTTGAGAGCCAATCAGGCTCCGTCTCGCGGATTATGCTCCACCGACCTAAGGGATCAAGGAAAACCGTGCGATTAATGTCGGTTTGATCCGACGGCCCACGTTCACTTGAGGGGGCTATATAAGCAGGACCCCTGGCCCCTGGAGGAGGCACTCCCTCATTCTCATTCTTCAAACCCTAATCTCAGGAGGAGAGTCTCTGATCAAGCCCTAGAGCCACCACATCAACTAGATCTCTAGTATAGCATAGCTACATAGGATTAGAACTAGAAGGAGTCAATCTTCGATTGGTTTCCGGATCTGTCAAGAGGATTCCTGGTAATTCCTTTACTGTTCTTCATTGTTCATCTTTGTTCTTCAATATTATGAATACAACTTTGTTCTATTTCAATATATTGATTATGACTATGCTCTACTTGTTTATGTTTGCGATTATATTGTTCTTAGTTTATCGTAGTTATACGCTTGGCTTAGTTAGATTGGAATTATATACATGTTTAGGATCGTATAGCGTTTATCCATCGGATCCATGGGTAAATGATAAATATTGTGTAGGCGTGGTGCTTAGACCATATTTATCTGCGATTGCACCTTATATGCCGGATCGTGGGGTGGTCCGCGATGGTGACAGCTTCGTTGGTTCTTATATAGTCCCCCTCCCGTGTGTAAGGCAGGCAGAGCAACATTATTACGGGGGAGTGATTGCTATGTTTCTCATCTTCCTTGATAATATCACTATGCATGGGCGTAGTCCTTTCTCGCAATGATTGCCAAGTGTACTTGCATTAACTATGATATGCTAGACTTTATAGTTAAGAATAACTTAGGAAATATCCTTGTAGTTTGTCCTAATACCATGCTAATGACTTGCTAGAATATCTGTTGAGGTGCTTATCATTATTATATGTGGCTAGCTGATTAGATTAATTATCTTTGTCACCATTCATACTTTATCTATATTTTATGTGACACTTACCCCTGTATGCAAGAGATAGATGAATGCTCTCACTTATACATGCAATGATTGATACTCATTCCTATATTCCATTCCATAATCAACATTGATGTTAGTAATCCCTTCCCAGTGGTAAAAATATAAATAACGATACCTAGAATACTTCCCGGTTAAAATGCTACATCGGTATTAATCTGTGCGCTTGCAGATCTTATTTATTATTTATTTAGAAGAGCAGTTGCATATTTCAATACCGCGTCTCTCATGTCATGCTGGGGATGACAACTTGGCTTAAGTGGCATGAGGGATAGGTTCGGCATTTTTGGCGCCGTTATCAGAATTAGAAAACTAAGTCTACTTTTGGTAATGACGTTAAGAATGCCCAACAAGCATTTTTGGCGCCGTTGTCGGGGAAGGTTGATTTACTAACAAGGAATGAATACGGAATTTGAGTCATCATTCGCATCATTAAGTGATTGAGATCATCAATTCTCCCATACAGATTTACCTCTGTATTTTTCCATTCTTATTGTTTTGCAGGGTGATGTATGAATAGAGGACATCTTCCAGAAAATTTTGTTGACAACCCCGAAGCATTAATCAGAGGGGCAAGAGCCAAGCTCAAGAAGTCAACACTTCGACGCAACACTTCATCCAATCCAGAAGACCGCCGAAGTTTCATCCGGAATTTGTCAACAGAGTTCGCAGCCATGGCGAACAAGACGATCCGCGAGTTCTCAGCTCCCACTACGGATAAGATCCGCACTGGACCTGCCGCGGCCATCGACAAGAACTTTGAGCTCAAGCCAGGGCTCATCAACATGGTACAAGCCAACCAGTTTTGTGGGAAGCCGCACGAAGATGCAAGTGCTCATCTCCAACACTTCCTAGAGATTTGCAGCACATTCACTATATTAGATGTTCCCAGAGACGCCATACTACTTCGCCTTTTCCCATTATCACTATTGGGGAGAGCGAAGCAGTGGTTCTACGCGACGAAGGATAAGAACACTACGTGGGCACTCTGCTCTACGAACTTTCTGGCTAAGTTCTTTCCCATGGGCAAGACCAATGCTCTCCGTGGGAAGATTATAAGTTTTCAGCAACAACATGATGAATCCGTTCCAGAAGCATGGGAGCGCTTTCAAGATTACATCCTAGAATGTCCCCATCATGGAATGGAGAGCTGGCTACTTATGCAGACTTTCTATCATGGGCTCATCACTAGTGCTCGTGAGACCATGGATGCTACAGCTGGAGGCGCATTTCTATCACTCACCATACCACAAGCTACAGCCCTTGTGGAGAAGATGGCGTCCAACCAAGGTTGGAACGAAGAGAGGACTCAAACACGTAAGAAGGGTGGAGGTATGCACCAGCTCAAGGAGGTAGACATGCTGTCTGCAAAGCTAGACCTACTCATGAAAAAGCTTGATGACAAAGCTGGAGACAAAAGAGAAGTCATGAACGTCTACGACTCTCACATGACTTGTGAGGAATGTGGAGATACTGGACACTCAGGCAATCACTGCCCTGAGATGCTTGAGGATGCAAGGTACATCAACAACAACAACAACTACAACCGTCCTCAACAAAATCAAGATTGGAATCAACATAGGCCTAACTACTCAGGTAACTATTGGAGTAATCCCACTGTCGGAGTACATAATGACCTTCTGCCAGTCAAGAGAGGCGATCCAGGACGCCCCGTCATCCCGATCTCCATCGGCATGGTGGACTTCCCAGAAGCACTCTGTGACTTTGGCTCCAGCGTCAACATTATGCCCAGGGTACTCTATGAAAAATTCTTTACATATCCTTTATCAGAAACAACTATGTGTTTGCAGCTTGCAGATCGGACACTAAGCTTTCCTAAAGGAGTATTAAAGAACATGTGTGTCCGAGTTGGTACCTCGTATGCTCCAGCTGATTTCGTGGTGATAGAGACCGGGTCCGATGAGAGGTCACCAGTTATTCTGGGAAGGCCATTCCTGAACACCTCGGGAGCTGTCATCTACGCCAGCGCTGCGAAGATCAACTTCAACATCAAGGGGAGGAAGGAGACGTTTTCCTTCAAGAACAAGATTACACAAATCCCAGAGCAACCCCAACATGAACCAAGGAAGAGGACCAACAGGAGGAACAAGCAGAACAAGAACAACCAAGGATGGACTGAATCAGCTAAGATGGTCACTGCAGTTCAAGGAGGTCAAGATGGTCGACTCAAGTCGCCGTTCCTAATCAAGAAGGACGACCCAGGTATGCCAAGCATTGAGTGCTCAATCAATGGATACTCCTTTCAGAAGGCGCTCTGCGACACTGGATCAGGCGTCAACATAATGGCCACAGTCACCTATCAGCTCTTGTACGGGACCATGCCCTTAAAACCAACATACACTCAGCTCCAGATGGCAGATCAGACATCCCGAAAGGTCGAAGGTATAGTAACCGATGTCCCTATTAAAATTAACGATCATTTTGTCCATACAGACTTTCAGGTCATTGACATGGGAGACGACGAGTACGATCCACCCATCATCCTAGGAAGACCGTTCCTAGGCACCGTCAAAGCATCATCTACATTGGAACCGGAGAAGTCCATATGCATTTCCCCTCTAAGAAGGTACGCCGCTACTTTAATGACCCTAACTATATAGTTGAAGTTTCTAAGCAGGTCAGGACAAGAAGAAGGCGACGTAACCGTAACCAAAGGAGGCAAACCATTAAGGACGTATGGGCAGACTATGAAGGAGAGGTCATAAGGCCCGAGGATACACAATAGGAGACCGAAGCACCAAGTCGGGTATGAAAAGTGAAGACAGTTACACAAGAAGAGGAGGCGCTGCCGGAACCACCGTCTACGCCACCCAAATCCCAGGACAACTAAGAAGAAAAGAAGTCCTGTTCGAAGGACTTAAAAACACCGAACGCCGTGCCAAGAGGTAAACTTGGTAGTTATCATTTTCCCTTTAATTATTGCTCAGTTAATCATGTTCATTCTATCTAAAAAAATGTTGAAAACAGTAAGCCCCATGTGAGTATGCGAGTGGCATAAAACCCATAAGTACATTCACTGTGGTGGCATAAAAAAATAATAATATATTTTTTCTGTTCTATAAAAATGAAAATAAAAATAGAGAGTGACATTTACCAAGGAAGCTCAAACATGATAAAGGCTAGATATTTATGCTAACGCTTAATCAAGTTTCACGAAGCTTTGTTGTCTATTTGAGCTCCACAGAATTCAGGAAGACTAGCAGATCGAGGACATCCTAATCGTTGTCAGGGTGCTGCCGACATTCAAATACACCTCTGCACCTGCTAGCTATATCAGAAGAAATTACGTCAAGATCCAGCTTGGGGAAGAGCACCCCCATTTATCCCGATAAGTATTTTTATCTACATTTATATCTATGCTTTATTAAAATAAAAAGATGCATAATCATGAAAACCCAAATAAATATTTTGTGTTTATATATATTTGCTTAGTTTAATAAATAAATAAAGTAGCTATGCTAAACTGAATCTTGAAAATAAAACTCTAGCATGGATATGATGAATAGTTGTTCTGCCTAATTTTTAAATTTGTTCTCTCTCTAGTTTAGACATAACTGTTATAATTTAAAACTGGCTCTAAACCTGAACTAGTGGGAAGAGAACTTGATCTGAAGTCTAAGTTGTTAGCGGATATGATATGGGAAGGTTGAGCTGCTGTTTATCTATTCCTAGAGATGCTAGAATTCTGGAGAATTTTATTTTTAAAAATCTTTAAAATGTTGCATGATGAGTTCCTGTATGATGAGAGTTTAAATTCCTACCACAGCCATATATACATGCTTGTTAGATTAAGAGCCGCACTTTTACTACTTACTGCTTATGGGCATTGAGTGTGGTCAAGCTGTGTAGACCCTTAGGAACTTGTCATGTGGTTAAAATCAAGATTCACTTGCACGTTCACTCATACATGCTGTTTCTACTCTGGAAGTACGCATCCACATATATCCACTCATTTCCATCTCCAGATTCACCCAAAATTATTCTACTCCTGACCCGGGAGAGAATAGCCAAAAACATTATCCCATTTCTGTTATTCCCTGTGAAGTTAATGCTCAAGTCATTTCTACTACCACTTGCTATATTTTCAAAAGAGGGAGATTGCTCTAAAAAAATATATAAATACGAGGAAATAAAAAGGAGCAAGTGCTCGGAACCTCGAAGAAAGAAAAAGTGAGACGAGAGGTAAAAATGGACAAGTGTCCGACAGTAGAATTAGGGGTACAAGATACCCACCTGAGAAAAAAAATATAGAGCATCTTATTCCCCTCAAAAGTTTTAAAAAGCAAGAAAGGTATGTATTCCCTCAAAAAGAGCATTAGACTTTTGTTATCACCATCATCACCATACACCACTCATTCACCACACATGCACATCTTGATTTGACTTATTGACTTGTTTCTCTGGATCCATGGTTTGACTATGCAATAAATGTTCTATGAGTATGTATACTGTATCTCCCACCTATGAGCTCCAGATATCAAAGCCTTATTAGAGTAGGGTGAGAGAGAAGGCAATGTCACTACGCCTTATACCATAAATACCACATACTTTGAGAGAGAAGGCATATACAATTACTGCCTTGGTAAGGATCCAGAAATACCACAAAAGAGAGACCTGAGAAAGTCATACAAGGAATCTCTGAGTTTTATTTGAAAAATTTGCAAAAACTCCAGAGCTATAGCTGATCAAGAATAAGAGACATGGCGTTTGACTAGACCGTTCTATCTTTTAACCACTCAAGATGCAGGTGACGGTTGCAAGCCCCATGGTGAAAGGTAAAATGAGTAAGTTTTAAGTCTTGACAGTTTACTCTAACTCAGGGATGAGACCTTATTTGAAAGCATATGTACCGTCAACGTTCAAAGGCGTTGCAGCAACTTCTGATCCATAATGAGTCTATCCTTGCTCAGGGACGAGCAAGAGGTAAGCTTGGGGGAGTTTGTTGACGGTCCTTAAGTACCAAATATAGTTATCAAATAAATAAAGAAAAGGATTCAAATGCAACCAACACCTAGACTTAGGGTTTTATCTGACAGAATTCCACGAGTTTTGGTGTTTGTCTGTTTCTGCAGGGGGTTATCAAAAAATATGGAGGAAAGTCCCACACGTCGGGTTTACATAGAGATAATAACGTGTTCACCGATTTTCTATCATCTAGAAGACTCCAGAAGCCACGTGATCGAACGGGAGGCCGAACGGGCCCAGAGGCAGGGCACCCGCCCTGCTCCCTAGGGCGCCCGCCCTGGCCTGAGAGCCAATCAGGCTCCGTCTCGCGGATTATGCTCCACCGACCTAAGGGATCAAGGAAAACTGTGCGATTAATGTCGGTTTGATCCGACGGCCCACGTTCACTTGAGGGGGCTATATAAGCAGGACCCCTGGCCCCTAGAGGAGGCACTCCCTCATTCTCATTCTTCAAACCCTAATCTCAGGAGGAGAGTCTCTGATCAAGCCCTAGAGCCACCACATCAACTAGATCTCTAGTATAGCATAGCTACATAGGATTAGAACTAGAAGGAGTCAATCTTCGATTGGTTTCCGGATCTGTCAAGAGGATTCCTGGTAATTCCTTTACTGTTCTTCATTGTTCATCTTTGTTCTTCAATATTATGAATACAACTTTGTTCTATTTCAATATATTGATTATGACTATGCTCTACTTGTTTATGTTTGCGATTATATTGTTCTTAGTTTATCGTAGTTATACGCTTGGCTTAGTTAGATTGGAATTATATACATGTTTATGATCGTATAGCGTTTATCCATCGGATCCATGGGTAAATGATAAATATTGTGTAGGCGTGGTGCTTAGACCATATTTATCTGCGATTGCACCTTATATGCCGGATCGTGGGGTGGTCCGCGATGGTGACAGCTTCGTTGGTTCTTATATAGTCCCCCTCCCATGTGTAAGGCAGGCAGAGCAACATTATTACGGGGGAGTGATTGCTATGTTTCTCATCTTCCTTGATAATATCACTATGCATGAGCGTAGTCCTTTCTCGCAATGATTGCCAAGTGTACTTGCATTAACTATGATATGCTAGACTTTATAGTTAAGAATAACTTAGGAAATATCCTTGTAGTTCGTCCTAATACCATGCTAATGACTTGCTAGAATATCTGTTGAGGTGCTTATCATTATTATATGTGGCTAGCTGATCAGATTAATTATCTTTGTCACCATTCATATGTATTAGATCTAAAACTTCATCTCATATTTGCAATTGAGTGCTTGTTCTACTTGTTCTTCGATTGCTTGCACGAATAACCCTAGTGGTTTGGTTGGTTGTGATCCACAAGATCGTGACAACCACTAGAATTGGTGTATCGATCGCTAAGGTGCAGCATCCTTGGATGGTTGTAGTCAGGTCGTGAATGTCTCTCCAGTGAAATCGAAGTTATCCTTCTCCACCGAAAGATTGGGACACACATACTCTTATCACCCACGTCACCTAGGAGTTCCATCGGTTGCCTCCAATACTATATTCGAGCCTACAGGATGTTCGACGCAAACCGTGCACCAATCTTGCATCAAGAGTAGCACTATCTCCAAATGCACCGAACCGAGCTTCCACTTGAGCCTCGTCACCTAGGAGTCCCATCGAGTGCATCTAAAATGATTTCGATGCCTACAGTATGTTCGGTGCAAACCGTGCATCTATCTTGCACTGACACTCTATCTCCAAATGGGCTAAAATGAGATTCCACACGACCCACGTCACCTACGAGTTCCATCGGGTGCGTCCAAACCTATTTATGAGCCTATGGAACGTTCAATGCAAAATGTGCACCAATCTTGCATCAAGATTAGCACTATCTCCAAACGAACCGAACCGAGCTCCACTAGACCCTCGTCACCTAGGAGTACCATCGGGTGCGTCTAAAACGATTTCTAAGCCTATGGTATGTTTGATCCACACCGAGCACCTATCTTGCACCGACGCTAAAATTGTCTCAAAACAGATCGAAACGAGATTCCACATGCCCACGTAACCTACGAGTTTCATCGGGTGCCTCCAATACTATTTCCGAGCCTATGGTATGTTCGACGCAAACTGTGCACCAATCTTGCAATGACGCTAACAATGTCTCAATACAGGTCAAAATGAGATTCCACAGGACCCACGTCTCCAAGGAGTTCCATCGGGTGCCTCCAATACAATTTTTGAGGCTATGGTACGTTCGACGCAAAACCATGCACCAATCTTGCATCAAGAGTTGCACTATCTTCAAACGGACCGAATCAAGCTTCCACTTGAGCCTCGTCACCTAGGAGTCCCATCGAGTGCATCCAAAACGATTTCTATCCCTATGGTATGTTTGGTGCAAACTGTGCGCCTATCTTGCACTGACACTAACAGAGTTTCCAAACGGAATAAAACGTGATTCGACATGACCCACGTCACTTACGAGTTCCATCGGTAGCGTCCAAAACTATTAATGAGCCTATGGTATGTTAAGTGCAAACCATGCACCTATCTTGCATCAAGATTAGCACTATCTCCAAATGGACCGAACAGAGCACCACCAGACCCTCATCACCTAGAAGTACCATCTGGTGTGTCTAAAACGATTTATGAGCCTATGGTACGTTTAACGCAAACTGAGCACCTATCCTACACCGACGCTAACACTGTCCCAAACAGATCGAAACAAGTTCCACATGACCCACGTCACCTAGGAGTTCCATTTGTTGCTTCCAATACTATTTCTGAGCCTACAGGACGTTCGACGCAAACCGTGCACCAATCTTACATCAAGATTAGCACTATCTCCAAATGCACCGAACCGAGCTTCCACTCGAGACTCATCACCTAGGAGTCCCATCGAGTACGTCTAAAATGATTTCTAAGCCTGTGGTATGTTCAGCGCAAATAATGCACCTATCTTGCGTCAAGATTAGCACTATCTCCATTTGGACCGAACCGAGCTTCCACTTGAGCCTCGTCACCTAGGAGTCCTATCAAGTACGTCCAAAACGATTTCTATGCCTATGGTATGTTCGGTGCAAACCGAGCAGCTATCTTGCACCGACACAAACACTGTGTGCAAATGGACTAAAATGAGATTCCGCACGACCCACGTCACTTACGAGTTCCATCGGGCAGGTCCAAAACTATTTATGAGCCTATGGTTCATTCCGTGCAAACCATGCACCTATCTTGCATCAAGATTAGCACTGTCTCCAAACGGACTGAACCGAGCTTCCCTTGAGCCTCGTCACCTAGGAGTCTGATCGAGTGCGTCCAAACAATTTCCATGCCTATGGTAGGTTCGGTGCAAACCGTGCACCTATCTTGCACTAACACTAACACTATTTCGAAATGGATTAAAATGAGATTCCACATGACCCACGTCACTTACGAGTTCCATCGGGTGCATCCAAAACTATTTATAAGTCTGTGGTACGTTCAGTGCAAACCATGCACCTATCTTGCATCAAGATTAGCACTATCTCTAAATGGACCGAATAGAGCTCCACCTGACCCTTGTCACCTAGGAGTACCATCGGGTGCATCTAAAATGATTTATGAGCCTATGGTACGTTTGACACAAACTGAGCACCTATCTTGCACCTACACTAACACTATCTTAAAACAGATCGAAACGAGATTCCACATGACCAACGTGACCTAGGAGTTCCATCGGGTGCATCCAATACTATTTCTGAGCCTACGGTACGTTCAAAGCAAACCATGCACCTATCTTGCATCAGGAGTAGCACTATCTCCAAATGGACCAAACCGAGCTTGCACTTGAGCCTCATCACCTAGGAGTCCCATCGAGTGCATCCAAAACAATTTCTATGCCTTTGGTATGTTCGATGCAAACCATGCAACTATCTTGCACTAACACTAACACTACGTCCAAATGAACTAAAACGAGATCCACAGGACCCATGTCACTTACGAGTTCTATCGGGTGCGTTCAAAACTATTTATGGGCCTATGTTACGTTCAGTTCAAACCGTGCAACTATCTTGTGTGAGGATTAGCACTATCTCCAATCGGACCGAACAGAGCTCCACTAGACCCTCGTCACCTAGGAGTACCATCGGGCGCGTCTAAAACGATTTATGAGCCTGTGGTATGTTTGACGCAAACAGAACACCTATCTTGCACCGACGTTAACACTGTCTCAAAACAGATCAAAACAAGATTCCACGTAACCCACACCACCTAGGAGTTCCATTGGGTGCCTCCAATACTATTTTCGAGCCTACGGTACGTTCGACGCAAACCATGCATCAATCTTGCATCAAGAGTTGCAATATCTCCAAACGGACAGAGCCGATCTTCTAGTTGAGCCTCGTCACCTATGAGTCCCATCGAGTGCATCCAAAACGATTTCTATCCCTATGGTATGTTTGGTGCAAATTGTGCACCTATCTTGCACTAACACTAACAGAGTTTCCAAACGGAATAAAACATGATTCGACATGACCCACGTCACTTACGAGTTCCATCGGTAGCGTCCAAAACTATTAATGAGCCTATGGTATGTTAAGTGCAAACCATGCACATATCTTGCATCAAGATTAGCACTATCTCCAACCGGACCGAACAGAGCACCACCAGACCCTCGTCACCTAGAAGTACCATCTGGTGCGTCTAAAACGATTTATGAGCCTATGGTACGTTTGACGCAAACCGAGCACCTATCTTGCACCGACGCTAACACTGTCCCAAACAGATCGAAACAAGTTCCACATGACCCACGTCACCTAGGAGTTCCATTGGTTGCTTCCAATACTATTTCTGAGCCTACAGGACGTTCGACGCAAACCGTGCACCAATCTTGCATCAAGATTAGCACTATCTCCAAATGCACCGAACTGAGCTTCCACTCGAGACTCATCACCTAGGAGTCCCATCGAGTACGTCTAAAATGATTTCTAAGCCTGTGGTATGTTCAGCACAAATCATGCACCTATCTTGCGTCAAGATTAGCACTATCTCCATTTGGACCAAACCGAGCTTCCACTTGAGCCTCGTCACCTAGGAGTACTATCGAGTACATCCAAAACGATTTCTATGCCTATGGTATGTTCGGTGCAAACCTTGCAGCTATCTTGCACCGACACAAACACTGTGTGCAAATGGACTAAAATGAGATTCCGCACGACCCACATCACTTACGAGTTCCATCGGGTGGGTCCAAAACTATTTATGAGCCTATGGTTCATTCCGTGCAAACCATGCACCTATCTTGCATCAAGATTAGCACTGTCTCCAAACAGACTGAACCGAGCTTCCCTTGAGCCTCGTCACCTAGGAGTCTGATCGAGTGCGTCCAAACGATTTCTATGCCTATGGTAGGTTCGGTGCAAACCATGCACCTATCATGCACTAACACTAACACTATTTCGAAATGGATTAAAATGAGATTCCACATGACCCACGTCACTTACGAGTTCCATCGGGTGTGTCCAAAACTATTTATGAGCCTGTGGTACGTTCAGTGCAAACCATGCACCTATCTTGCATCAAGATTAGCACTATCTCTAAACGGACCGAACAGAGCTCCACCTGACCCTTGTCACCTAGGAGTACCATCGGGTGCATCTAAAATGATTTATGAGCCTATGGTACGTTTGACACAAACCGAGCACCTATCTTGCACCTACACTAACACTATCTTAAAACAGATCAAAACGAGATTCCACATGACCAACGTGACCTAGGAGTTCCATCGGGTGCATCCAATGCTATTTCTGAGCCTACGGTACGTTCAAAGCAAACCATGCACCTATCTTGCATCAGGAGTAGCACTATCTCCAAACGGACCGAACCGAGCTTGCACTTGAGCCTCGTCACCTAGGAGTCCCATCGAGTGCATGTTGACGGTCCTTAAGTACCAAATATAGTTATCAAATAAATAAAGAAAAGGATCCAAATGCAACCAACACCTAGACTTAGGGTTTTATCTGACAGAATTCCACGAGTTTTGGTGTTTGTCTATTTCTGCAGGGGGTTATCAAAAAATATGGAGGAAAGTCCCACACGTCGGGTTTACATAGAGATAATAACGTGTTCACCGATTTTCTATCATCTAGAAGACTCCAGAAGCCACGTGATCGAACGGGAGGCCGAACGGGCCCGGAGGCAGGGCGCCCGCCCTGCTCCCTAGGGCGCCCGCCCTGGCTTGAGAGCCAATCAGGCTCCGTCTCGCGGATTATGCTCCACCGACCTAAGGGATCAAGGAAAACCGTGCGATTAATGTCGGTTTGATCCGACGGCCCACGTTCACTTGAGGGGGCTATATAAGCAGGACCCCTGGCCCCTGGAGGAGGCACTCCCTCATTCTCATTCTTCAAACCCTAATCTCAGGAGGAGAGTCTCTGATCAAGCCCTAGAGCCACCACATCAACTAGATCTCTAGTATAGCATAGCTACATAGGATTAGAACTAGAAGGAGTCAATCTTCGATTGGTTTCCGGATCTGTCAAGAGGATTCCTGGTAATTCCTTTACTGTTCTTCATTGTTCATCTTTGTTCTTCAATATTATGAATACAACTTTGTTCTATTTCAATATATTGATTATGACTATGCTCTACTTGTTTATGTTTGCGATTATATTGTTCTTAGTTTATCGTAGTTATACGCTTGGCTTAGTTAGATTGGAATTATATACATGTTTAGGATCGTATAGCGTTTATCCATCGGATCCATGGGTAAATGATAAATATTGTGTAGGCGTGGTGCTTAGACCATATTTATCTGCGATTGCACCTTATATGCCGGATCGTGGGGTGGTCCGCGATGGTGACAGCTTCGTTGGTTCTTATATAGTCCCCCTCCCGTGTGTAAGGCAGGCAGAGCAACATTATTACGGGGGAGTGATTGCTATGTTTCTCATCTTCCTTGATAATATCACTATGCATGGGCGTAGTCCTTTCTCGCAATGATTGCCAAGTGTACTTGCATTAACTATGATATGCTAGACTTTATAGTTAAGAATAACTTAGGAAATATCCTTGTAGTTTGTCCTAATACCATGCTAATGACTTGCTAGAATATCTGTTGAGGTGCTTATCATTATTATATGTGGCTAGCTGATCAGATTAATTATCTTTGTCACCATTCATACTTTATCTATATTTTATGTGACACTTACCCCTGTATGCAAGAGATAGATGAATGCTCTCACTTATACATGCAATGATTGATACTCATTCCTATATTCCATTCCATAATCAACATTGATGTTAGTAATCCCTTCCCAGTGGTAAAAATATAAATAACGATACCTAGAATACTTCCCGGTTAAAATGCTACATCGGTATTAATCTGTGCGCTTGCAGATCTTATTTATTATTTATTTAGAAGAGCAGTTGCATATTTCAATACCGCGTCTCTCATGTCATGCTGGGGATGACAACTTGGCTTAAGTGGCATGAGGGATAGGTTCGGCATTTTTGGCGCCGTTATCAGAATTAGAAAACTAAGTCTACTTTTGGTAATGACGTTAAGAATGCCCAACAAGCATTTTTGGCGCCGTTGTCGGGGAAGGTTGATTTACTAACAAGGAATGAATACGGAATTTGAGTCATCATTCGCATCATTAAGTGATTGAGATCATCAATTCTCCCATACAGATTTACCCCTGTATTTTTCCATTCTTATTGTTTTGCAGGGTGATGTATGAATAGAGGACATCTTCCAGAAAATTTTGTTGACAACCCCGAAGCATTAATCAGAGGGGCAAGAGCCAAGCTCAAGAAGTCAACACTTCGACGCAACACTTCATCCAATCCAGAAGACCGCCGAAGTTTCATCCGGAATTTGTCAACAGAGTTCGCAGCCATGGCGAACAAGACGATCCGCGAGTTCTCAGCTCCCACTACGGATAAGATCCGCAGTGGACCTGCCGCGGCCATCGACAAGAACTTTGAGCTCAAGCCAGGGCTCATCAACATGGTACAAGCCAACCAGTTTTGTGGGAAGCCGCACGAAGATGCAAGTGCTCATCTCCAACACTTCCTAGAGATTTGCAGCACATTCACTATATTAGATGTTCCCAGAGACGCCATACTACTTCGCCTTTTCCCATTATCACTATTGGGGAGAGCGAAGCAGTGGTTCTACGCGACGAAGGATAAGAACACTACGTGGGCACTCTGCTCTACGAACTTTCTGGCTAAGTTCTTTCCCATGGGCAAGACCAATGCTCTCCGTGGGAAGATTATAAGTTTTCAGCAACAACATGATGAATCCGTTCCAGAAGCATGGGAGCGCTTTCAAGATTACATCCTAGAATGTCCCCATCATGGAATGGAGAGCTGGCTACTTATGCAGACTTTCTATCATGGGCTCATCACTAGTGCTCGTGAGACCATGGATGCTGCAGCTGGAGGCGCATTTCTATCACTCACCATACCACAAGCTACAGCCCTTGTGGAGAAGATGGCATCCAACCAAGGTTGGAACGAAGAGAGGACTCAAACACGTAAGAAGGGTGGAGGTATGCACCAGCTCAAGGAGGTAGACATGCTGTCTGCAAAGCTAGACCTACTCATGAAAAAGCTTGATGACAAAGCTGGAGACAAAAGAGAAGTCATGAACGTCTACGACTCTCACATGACTTGTGAGGAATGTGGAGATACTGGACACTCAGGCAATCACTGCCCTGAGATGCTTGAGGATGCAAGGTACATCAACAACAACAACTACTACAACCGTCCTCAACAAAATCAAGATTGGAATCAACATAGGCCTTCTGCCAGTCAAGAGAGGCGATCCAGGACGCCCCGTCATCCCGATCTCCATCGGCATGGTGGACTTCCCAGAAGCACTCTGTGACTTTGGCTCCAGCGTCAACATTATGCCCAGGGTACTCTATGAAAAATTCTTTACATATCCTTTATCAGAAACAACTATGTGTTTGCAGCTTGCAGATCGGACACTAAGCTTTCCTAAAGGAGTATTAAAGAACATGTGTGTCCGAGTTGGTACCTCGTATGCTCCAGCTGATTTCGTGGTGATAGAGACCGGGTCCGATGAGAGGTCACCAGTTATTCTGGGAAGGCCATTCCTGAACACCTCGGGAGCTGTCATCTACGCCAGCGCTGCGAAGATCAACTTCAACATCAAGGGGAGGAAGGAGACGTTTTCCTTCAAGAACAAGATTACACAAATCCCAGAGCAACCCCAACATGAACCAAGGAAGAGGACCAACAGGAGGAACAAGCAGAACAAGAACAACCAAGGATGGACTGAATCAGCTAAGATGGTCACTGCAGTTCAAGGAGGTCAAGATGGTCGACTCAAGTCGCCGTTCCTAATCAAGAAGGACGACCCAGGTATGCCAAGCATTGAGTGCTCAATCAATGGATACTCCTTTCAGAAGGCGCTCTGCGACACTGGATCAGGCGTCAACATAATGGCCACAGTCACCTATCAGCTCTTGTACGGGACCATGCCCTTAAAACCAACATACACTCAGCTCCAGATGGCAGATCAGACATCCCGAAAGGTCGAAGGTATAGTAACCGATGTCCCTATTAAAATTAACGATCATTTTGTCCATACAGACTTTCAGGTCATTGACATGGGAGACGACGAGTACGATCCACCCATCATCCTAGGAAGACCATTCCTAGGCACCGTCAAAGCATCATCTACATTGGAACCGGAGAAGTCCATATGCATTTCCCCTCTAAGAAGGTACGCCGCTACTTTAATGACCCTAACTATATAGTTGAAGTTTCTAAGCAGGTCAGGACAAGAAGAAGGCGACGTAACCGTAACCAAAGGAGGCAAACCATTAAGGACGTATGGGCAGGACTATGAAGGAGAGGTCATAAGGCCCGAGGATACACAATAGGAGACCGAAGCACCAAGTCGGGTATGAAAAGTGAAGACAGTTACACAAGAAGAGGAGGCGCTGCCGGAACCACCGTCTACGCCACCCAAATCCCAGGACAACTAAGAAGAAAAGAAGTCCTGTTCGAAGGACTTAAAAACACCGAACGCCGTGCCAAGAGGTAAACTTGGTAGTTATCATTTTCCCTTTAATTATTGCTCAGTTAATCATGTTCATTCTATCTAAAAAAATGTTGAAAACAGTAAGCCCCATGTGAGTATGCGAGTGGCATAAAACCCATAAGTACATTCACTGTGGTGGCATAAAAAAATAATAATATATTTTTTCTGTTCTATAAAAATGAAAATAAAAATAGAGAGTGACATTTACCAAGGAAGCTCAAACATGATAAAGGCTAGATATTTATGCTAACGCTTAATCAAGTTTCACGAAGCTTTGTTGTCTATTTGAGCTCCACAGAATTCAGGAAGACTAGCAGATCGAGGACATCCTAATCGTTGTCAGGGTGCTGCCGACATTCAAATACACCTCTGCACCTGCTAGCTATATCAGAAGAAATTACGTCAAGATCCAGCTTGGGGAAGAGCACCCCCATTTATCCCGATAAGTATTTTTATCTACATTTATATCTATGCTTTATTAAAATAAAAAGATGCATAATCATGAAAACCCAAATAAATATTTTGTGTTTATATATATTTGCTTAGTTTAATAAATAAATAAAGTAGCTATGCTAAACTGAATCTTGAAAATAAAACTCTAGCATGGATATGATGAATAGTTGTTCTGCCTAATTTTTAAATTTGTTCTCTCTCTAGTTTAGACATAACTGTTATAATTTAAAACTGGCTCTAAACCTGAACTAGTGGGAAGAGAACTTGATCTGAAGTCTAAGTTGTTAGCGGATATGATATGGGAAGGTTGAGCTGCTGTTTATCTGTTCCTAGAGATGCTAGAATTCTGGAGAATTTTATTTTTAAAAATCTTTAAAATGTTGCATGATGAGTTCCTGTATGATGAGAGTTTAAATTCCTACCACAGCCATATATACATGCTTGTTAGATTAAGAGCCGCACTTTTACTACTTACTGCTTATGGGCATTGAGTGTGGTCAAGCTGTGTAGACCCTTAGGAACTTGTCATGTGGTTAAAATCAAGATTCACTTGCACGTTCACTCATACATGCTGTTTCTACTCTGGAAGTACGCATCCACATATATCCACTCATTTCCATCTCCAGATTCACCCAAAATTATTCTACTCCTGACCCGGGAGAGAATAGCCAAAAACATTATCCCATTTCTGTTATTCCCTGTGAAGTTAATGCTCAAGTCATTTCTACTACCACTTGCTATATTTTCAAAAGAGGGAGATTGCTCTAAAAAAATATATAAATACGAGGAAATAAAAAGGAGCAAGTGCTCGGAACCTCGAAGAAAGAAAAAGTGAGACGAGAGGTAAAAATGGACAAGTGTCCGACAATAGAATTAGGGGTACAAGATACCCACCTGAGAAAAAAAATATAGAGCATCTTATTCCCCT
>CM039610.1:23426683-23466901 GCA_022457205.1 Saccharum spontaneum | reverse complement strand
TTTTCATTGGGAAATTTGTTGTCGTCTACTTTGATGATATACTGATTTATAGCAAATCCATGGATGAACACCTTGATCACTTACGTGCTGTTTTCAATGCTCTACGTGATGCACGTTTGTTTGGTAACCTTGAGAAGTGCACTTTCTGCACCGATCGAGTATCGTTTCTTGGCTATGTTGTCACTCCACAGGGAATTGAGGTTGATAAAGCCAAGGTGGAAGCTATACAAGGATGGTCCTTTTAAAGTGATGCAACGAATAAATGAGAATGCATATAAGCTTGATCTTCCTGCAGATTTTGGGGTTAGTCCCACATTTAACATTGCAGATTTGAAGCCTTATTTGGGTGAGGAAGATGAGCTTGAGTCGAGGACGACTCAAATTCAAGAATGGGAGGATGATGAGGACATCAACACCGATCATACATCCACGCCGTCCACGCCGACACCTGCTGGTCCTATTACCCGTGCTCGTGCTCGAACACTTAATCATCAAGTGAGTTCCTTCTTGAGCTCTTGTCCATCCTGTTTAGATCTTGGAGACACGTGCACTCTTGTTTTGATTAGGAATCAAGGAGAAGACCGAAAGGGAAAAGGACTCGCGTAGGCTGGATTCGGACTGCAGCACACCTCCAACTTGTGACGGTCGCCACGGTTAAATACGGAGTCGGATTGGGGTGATTCTGGACTTGTTGGAAAGCTAATAAAGTCTACTTTCATACGGATCTGACCTCATACTCATACATGCTCAGAAATGGCATCAACAGTCCAAAAATCACCGAGAGGTCTATTCTGTCCAGGGTGCTGCGCCACCTTAAGTTAGCTCAATGGGCTTGTATCTTTTAGAGTCCAGTAGGGACACGTCCTAGGGTTGGAGCACGACCCAAACTCTCTTGTGGTCATCCTCCACACATCATATACCCCTTAGCCACCACCAGGAACACTTGGGTTTTGTTTTGTTGAAAGTTTAGCCATTGCTACTTCCTTGTAGACATGTGTGTCGACTAGACCATCCGTTCTACTCGATCCAGAATCCCAATTGATATGAACCCGCTAGGGTGAATCCTGATCTTTCGATGAGAGAAGGTGGATAACTCGATTTGGGAATGGAGATGACTTGCACGGCCCGACTACAACCATCCAAGGATGCTGCGCCTTAGCAACCGATACACCACCTCCAACAGCCGACGCGATCTTGTGGAACATGATCAACCAAACCACTAGGGTAATTCCTGCAAGCAATCGAGGAACAAGCAAGAACAAGTAGAACAAGCAACTCAATTGCAAATATGGAGATGAAAACCAATCTGAAATCACAAAGTTGGGATTCTGAATCGAGTAGAACGGATGATCTAGTCGACACATGCGTCTACAAGGAAGTAGCAATGGCTAAACTTTCAACAAAACAAAACCCAAGTGTTCCTGGTGGCGGCTAAGGGGTATATGATGTGTGGAGGATGACCACAAGAGAGTTTGGGTCGTGCTCCAACCCTAGGACGTGTCCCTACTGGACTCTAAAAGATACAAGCCCATTGGGCTAACTTAAGGTGGCGCAGCACCCTGGACAGAATAGACCTCTCGGTGATTTTTGGACTGTTGACGCCGTTTCTGAGCAGGTATGAGTATGAGGTCAGATCCGTATGAAAGTAGACTTTATTAGCTTTCCAACAAGTCCAGAATCACCCCAATCCGACTCCGTATGTAACCGTGGCGACCGTCACAAGTTGGAGGTGTGCTGCAGTCCGAATCCAGCCTACGCGAGTCCTTTTCCCTTTCGGTCTTCTCCTTGATTCCTAATCAAAACAAGAGTGCACGTGTCTCCAAGATCTAAACATGATGGACAAGAGCTCAAGAAGGAACTCACTTGATGATTAAGTGTTCGAGCACGAGCACGGTAATAGGACCAGCAGGTGTCGGCGTGGACGGCGTGGATGTATGATCGGTGTTGATGTCCTCATCATCTATGCCTATGGTATGTTCGGTGCAAACCGTGTTCCTATCTTGCACTGACACTAACATTGTCTCCAAACAGTCTAAAACAAGACTCCACATGACCCACGTCGCTTACGAGTTTCATCGGGTGCGTCCAAAATTATTTATGAGCCTATGGTATGTTCAGTGCAAACCATGCACCTGTCTTGCATCAAGATTAGCACAATCTCCAAATGGACCGAATAGAGCTCCACCTGACCCTCATCACCTAGGAGTACCTTCGGGTGTGTCTAAAACAATTTATGAGCCTATGGTACATTTGACGCAAACCGAGCACCTATCTTGCACCATGCTAACACTGTCTCAAAACAGATTGAAACAAGATTCCACATGACTGACGTCACCAAGGAGTTCCATCGGGTGCCTCCAATAATATTTCTGAGCCTACGGTACATTCAACGCAAACCATGCAACTATCTTGCGTCAAGATTAGCACTGTCTCCAAACGGACTGAACCGAGCTTCCCTTGAGCGTCATCACCTAGGAGTCTGATCGAGTGCGTCCAAAACGATTTCTATGCCTATGGTATGTTCGGTGCAAACCGTGCACCTATCTTGCACTGACACTAACACTCTTTCCAAATGGGCTAAAACGAGATTCCACATGACCCACGTCACTTACGAGTTCCATCGGGTGCGTCCAAAACCATTTATGAGCATATGGTACGTTCAGTGCAAACCATGCACCTATCTTGCATCAAGAATAGCACTATCTCTAAACGGACCGAACAGAGCTCCACCTGACCCTTGTCACCTAGGAGTAGCATCGGGTGCATCTGAAACAATTTATGAGCCTATGGTATGTTTGACACAAACCGAGCACATATCTTGCAGTGACGCTAACACTGTATCAAAACAGATCGAAACGACATTCCACATAACCCACATCACCTCGGAGTTCCATCAGGTGCCTCTAATACTATTTCTGAGACTATGGAACGTTCTACGCAAACTGTGCACCAATCTTGCATCAAGAGTAGCACAATCTCCAAACGGACCGAACCGAGCTTCCACTTGAGCCTCGTCTCCTAGGAGTCCCATCGAGTGCGTCCAAAACGATTTCTATGCCTATGGTATGTTCGGTGCAAACCGTGCACCTATCTTGCAATGACACCAACACTTTATCCAAACGAACTAAAACGAGATTCCACACGACCCACGTCACTCACGAGTTCTATCGGGTGTGTTCTAAACTATTTATGAGCCTATGTTACGTTTAGTGCAAACCGTGCACCTATCTTGCGTGAAGATTAGCACTATCTCCAATCGGACTAAACCGTGCACCACTAGACCCTCGTCACCTAAGAGTACCATCGGGCGCGTCTAAAATGATTTATGAGCCTATGTTATGTTTGATGCAAACCGAGCAACTATCTTGCACCGACGCTAAAACTATCTCAAAACAGATCGAAACGAGATTCCACATAACCCACATCACCTAGGAGTTCGATCGGGTGCCTCCAATACTAGTTTTGAGCCTATGGTACGTTCGATGCAAACCACGCACTAATCTTGCATCAAGAGTTGCACTATCTCCAAACGGACCGAGGCGAGCTTCCAGTTGAGCCTTGTCACCTAGGAGTCCCATCAAGTGCGTCCAAAATGATTTCTATGCCTACTGTATGTTCAGTGCGAACCGTGCACCTATCTTGCACTAACACTAACACTGTCTCCAAATGGACTAAAATAAGATTCCACACGACCCACGTCACTTTCGAGTTTCACTAGACCCTCGTCACCGAGGAGTACCGTTGGGTGCGTCTAAAACAATTTATGAGCCTATGGTACGTTTCGCACAAACTGAGCACTGATCTTGCATCGACACTAACACTATCTCAGAACAAATCGAAACGAGATTACACATGACCCACATCACCTCGGAGTTCCTTCAGGTGCCTCCAATACTATATCCGAGCCTACAGTACATTCGACGCAAACCGTGCACCAATATTGCATCAAGAGTTGCACTATCTCCAAACGGACCGAACCGAGCTTCCACTTGAGCCTCGTCACCTAGGAGTCCCATCGAGTGCGTCCAAAATGATTTCTATGCCTACGGTAAGTTCGGTGCAAACCATGCACCTATCTTGCATTGACACTAACACTGTCTCCAAACAGACTAAAACGAGATTCCACATGACCCACGTCGCTTACGAGTTTCATCGGGTGCGTCCAAAATTATTTATGAGCCTATGGTATGTTCAGTGCAAACCATGCACCTGTCTTGCATCAAGATTACAAAAGTCTCCAAATGGACCGAACACAGCTCCACCAGGCCCTCGTCACCTAGGAGTACCTTCGGGTGTGTCTAAAACAATTTATGACCCTATGGTAGGTTTGACGCAAACCGAGCACCTATCTTGCACCGACGCTAACACTGTCTCGAAAACAGATTGAAACGAGATTCCACATGACTGACGTCACCAAGGAGTTCCATCGGGTGCCTCCAATAATATTTCCGAGCCTACGGTACATTCAACGCAAACCATGCACCTATCTTGCGTCAAGATTAGCACTGTCTCCAAATGGACTGAATTGAGCTTCCCTTGAGCGTCGTCACCTAGGAGACCGATCGAGTGCGTCCAAAACGATTTCTATGCCTATGGTATGTTCGGTGCAAACCGTGCACCTATCTTGCACTAACACTAACACTATTTCCAAATGGGCTAAAACGAGATTCCACATGACCCACGTCACTTACGAGTTCCATCGGGTGCGTCCAAAACCATTTATGAGCATATGGTACATTCAGTGCAAACCATGCACCTATCTTGCATCAAGATTAGCACATATCTTGCAGCGTCGCTAACACTGTCTCAAAACAGATCGAAACGAGATTCCACATAACCCACATCACCTCGGAGTTCCATCAGGTGCCTCCAATACTATTTCTAAGACTATGGTACGTTCTACGCAAACCGTGCACCAATCTTGCATCAAGAGTAGCACAATATGTAAACGGACCGAACCGAGCTTCCACTTGAGCCTCGTCTCCTAGGAGTCCCATCGAGTACGTCCAAAACGATTTCTATGCCTATCGTATGTTCGGTGCAAACTATGCACCTATCTTGCAATGACACCAACACTTTATCCAAACGAACTAAAACGAGATTCCACACGACCCACGTCACTCACAAGTTCTATCGGGTGCGTTCTAAACTATTTATGAGCCTATGTTACGTTCAGTGCAAATCATGCACCTATCTTTCGTGAAGATTAGCACTATCTCCAATCGGACCAAACCGTGCACCACTAGACCCTCGTCACCTAAGAGTACCATCGGGCGTGTCTAAAATGATTTTTGAGCCTATGATATGTTTGATGCAAACCGAGCAACTATCTTGCACCGATGCTAAAACTGTCTCAAAACAGATCGAAACGAGATTTGACATAACCCACATCACCTAGGAGTTCCATCGGGTGCCTCCAATTCTATTTTTGAGCCTATGGTACGTTCGATGCAAACCACGCACTAATCTTGCATCAAGAGTTGCACTATCTCCAAACGAATCGAGGCGAGCTTCTAGTTGAGCCTTGTCACCTAGGAGTCCCATCGAGTGCATCCAAAATGAATTCTATGCCTACAGTTTGTTCAGTGCAAACCGTGCACCTGTCTTGCACTAACTCTAACACTGTCTCCAAATGGAGTAAAACGAGATTCCACACGACCCACATCACTTTCGAATTTCAGCAGACCCTCGTCACCGAGGAGTACCATCGGTGCGTCTAAAACAATTTATGAGCCAATGGTACGTTTCACACAAACCAAACTCTGATCTTGCACCAACACTAACACTGTCTCAGAACAAATCGAAACGAGATTACACATGACTCACATCACCTCGGAGTTCCTTCAGGTGCCTCCAATACTATATCCGAGCCTACAGTACGTTCGACGCAAACCATGCACCAATATTGCATCAAGAGTTGCACTATCTCCAAATGGACCGAACCGAGCTTCCACCTGAGCCTCGTCACCTTGGAGTCCCATCGAGTGCGTCGAAAACGATTTCTATGCCTATGGTATGTTCGGTGCAAACCATGTACCTATCTTGCACTGACACTAACACTGTCTCAAAACAGACTAAAACGAGATTCCACACGACCCACGTCGCTTACGAGTTTCATCGGGTGCGTCCAAAATTATTTATGATCCTATGGTATGTTCAGTGCAAACCATGCACCTGTCTTGCATCAAGATTAGCACAATCTCCAAATGGACCGAACAGAGCTCCACCTGACCCTCATCACCTAGGAGTACCTTCGGGTGTGTCTAAAACAATTTATGAGCCTATGGTACGTTTAACGCAAACCGAGCACCTATCTTGCATCGACGCTAACACTATCTCAAAACAGATTGAAACAAGACTCCACATGACTGACGTGACCAAGGAGTTCCATCGGGTGCCTCCAATAATATTTCTGAGCCTACGGTACATTCAACGCAAACCATGCACCTATCTTGCGTCAAGATTAGCACTGTGTCCAAACGGACTGAACCGAGCTTCCCTTGAGCGTCGTCACCTAGGAGTCCGATCGAGTGAGCCAAAATGATTTCTATGCCTATGGTATGTTCGGTGCAAACCGTGCACCTATCTTGCACTGACACTAACACTATTTCCAAATGGGCTAAAACGAGATTCCACATGACCCACGTCACTTACGAGTTCCATAGGGTGCGTCCAAAACCATTTATGAACCAATGGTACGTTCAGTGCAAACCATGCACCTATCTTGCATCAAGATTAGCACTATCTCTAAATGGACCGAACATAGCTCCACCTGACCCTTGTCACCTAGGAGTACCATCGGGTGCATCTAAAACAATTTATGAGCCTATAGTACGTTTGACACAAATCGAGCACATATCTTGCAGCGACGCTAACACTGTCTCAAAAAAGATCGAAACGAGATTCCACATAACCCACATCACCTCGGAGTTCCATCAGGTGCCTCCAACACTATTTCTGAGACTATGGTACGTTCTACGCAAACCGTGCACCAATCTTGCATCAAGAGTAGCACAATCTCCAAACGGACCAAACCGAGCTTCCACTTGAGCCTCGTCTCCTAGGAGTCCCATCGAGTGCGTCCAAAACGATTTCTATGCCTATGGTATGTTCGGTGCAAATCGTGCACCTATCTTGCAATGAAACCAACACTTTATCCAAACGAACTAAAACGAGATTCCACATGACCCACGTCACTCACAAGTTCTATCGGGTGCGTTCTAAACTATTTATGAGCCTATGTTACATTCAGTGCAAACCGTGCACCTATCTTTGGTGAAGATTAGCACTATCTCCAATCAGACCGAACCGTGCACCACTAGACCCTCGTCACCTAAGAGTACCATCAGGCGTGTCTAAAATGATTTTTGAGCCTATGATATGTTTGATGCAAACCGAGCAACTATCTTGCACCGATGCTAAAACTGTCTCAAAACAGATCGAAACGAGATTCGACATAACCCACATCACCTAGGAGTTCCATCGGGTGCCTCCAATACTATTTTCGAGCCTATGGTATGTTTGATGCAAACCACGCACTAATCTTGCATCAAGAGTTGCACTATCTCCAAACGAATTGAGGCGAGCTTCCAGTTGAGCCTTGTCACCTAGGAGTCCCACTGAGTGCGTCCAAAATGATTTCTATGCCTACAGTTTGTTCAGTGTAAACCGTACACCTGTCTTGCACTAACACTAACACTGTCTCCAAACGGAGTAAAACGAGATTCCACACGACAAACATCACTTTCGAGTTTCAGCAGACCCTCGTCACCGAGGAGTACCATCGGGTGCGTCTAAAACAATTTGTGAGCCAATGGTACGTTTCACACAAACCGAACTCTGATCTTGCACCGACACTAACACTGTCTCAGAACAAATCAAAATGAGATTACACATGACCCACATCACCTCGGAGTTCCTTCAGGTGCCTCCAATACCATATCCGAGCCTACGGTACGTTCGACGCAAACCGTGCACCAATATTGTATCAAGAGTTGCACTATCTCGAAACGGACTGAACCAAGCTTCCACCTGAGCCTCGTCACCTAAGAGTCCCATCGGGTGCGTCGAAAATGATTTCGATGCCTATGGTATGTTCGGTGCAAACCATGTACCTATCTTGCACTGACACTAACACTGTCTCCAAACAGACTAAAACGAGATTCCACACGACCCACGTCGCTTACGAGTTTCATCGGGTGCGTCCAAAATTATTTATGAGCCTATGGTATGTTCAGTGCAAACCATGCACCTGTCTTGCATCAAGATTAGCACAATCTCCAAATGGACCGAACAGAGCTCCATCTGACCCTCATCACCTAGGAGTACCTTCGGGTGTGTCTAAAACAATTTATGAGCCTATGGTACGTTTAACGCAAACCGAGCACCTATCTTGCACCGATGCTAAGACTGTCTCAAAACAGATTAAAACAAGATTCCACATGACTAACGTCACCAAGGAGTTCCATCGGGTGCCACCAATAATATTTCTGAGCCTACGGTACATTCAACGCAAACCATGTACCTATCTTGCGTCAAGATTAGCACTGTCTCCAAACGGACTGAACTGAGCTTCCCTTGAGCGTCGTCACCTAGGAGTCCGATCGAGTGCGTCCAAAACGATTTCTATGCCTATGGTATGTTCGGTGCAAACCGTGCACCTATCCTGTACTGACACTAACACTATTTCCAAATGGGCTAAAATGAGATTCCACATGACCCACGTCACTTACGAGTTCCATCGGGTGCGTCCAAAACCATTTATGAACCAATGGTACATTCAGTGCAAACCATGCACCTATCTTGCATCAAGATTAGCACTATCTCTAAATGGACCGAACATAGCTCCACCTGACCCTTGTCACCTAGGAGTACCATCGGGTGCATCTAAAACAATTTATGAGCCAATGGTACGTTTGACACAAACCGAGCACATATCTTGCAGCGACGCTAACACTGTCTCAAAACAGATCGAAACGAGATTCCACATAACCCACATCACCTCGGAGTTCCATTAGGTGCCTCCAATACTATTTCTGAGACTATGGTACGTTCTACGCAAACCGTGCACCAATCTTGCATCAAGAGTAGCACAATCTCCAAACAGACCGAACCGAGCTTCCACTTGAGCCTCGTCTCCTAGGTGTCCCATCGAGTGCGTCCAAAACGATTTCTATGCCTATGGTATGTTCGGTGCAAACCGTGCACCTATCTTGCAATGACACCAACGCTTTACCCAAAGGAACTAAAACGAGATTCCACATGACCCACGTCACTCACGAGTTCTATCGGGTGCGTTCTAAACTATTTATGAGCCTATGTTACGCTCAGTGCAAATCATGCACCTATCTTTTGTGAAGATTAGCACTATCTCCAATTGGACCAAACCGTGCACCACTAGACCCTCATCACCTAAGAGTACCATCGGGCGTGTCTAAAATGATTTTGAGCCTATGATATGTTTGATGCAAACCGAGCAACTATCTTGCACCGATGCTAAAACTGTCTCAAAACAGATCGAAACAAGATTCGACATAACCCACATCACCTAGGAGTTCCATCGGGTGCCTCCAATACTATTTTCGAGCCTATGGTATGTTCGATGCAAACCACGCACTAATCTTGCATCAAGAGTTGCACTATCTCCAAACGAATCGAGGCGAGCTTCCAGTTGAGCCTTGTCACCTAGGAGTCCCACCGAGTGCGTCCAAAATGATTTCTATGCCTACAGTTTGTTCAGTGCAAACCGTGCACCTGTCTTGCACTAACCACTAACACTGTCTCCAAACGGAGTAAAACGAGATTCCAGATGACCCACATCACTTTTGAGTTTCAGCAGACCCTCGTCACCGAGGAGTACCATCGGGTGCGTCTAAAACAATTTATGAGCCAATGGTACATTTCACACAAACCGAACTCTGATCTTGCACCGACACTAACACTGTCTCAGAACAAATCGAAACGAGATTACACATGACCCACATCACCTCGGAGTTCCTTCAGGTACCTCCAATACCATATCCGAGCCTACGGTACGTTCGACGCAAACCGTGCTCCAATATTGCATCAAGAGTTGCACTATCTCCAAACGGACCGAACCAAGCTTCCACCTGAGACTCGTCACCTAGGAGTCCCATCGAGTGCATCGAAAACGATTTCTATGCCTATGGTATGTTCGGTACAAACCGTGTACCTATCTTGCACTGACACTAACACTGTCTCCAAACAGACTAAAACGAGATTCCACATGACCCATGTCGCTTACGAGTTTCATCGGGTGCGTCCAAAATTATTTATGAGCCTATGGTATGTTCAGTGCAAACCATGCACCTGTCTTGCATCAAGATTAGCACAATCTCCAAATGGACCGAACTGAGCTCCACCTGACCCTCATCACCTAGGAGTACCTTCGGGTGTGTCTAAAACAATTTATGAGCCTATGGTACGTTTAACGCAAACCGAGCACCTATCTTGCACCGATGCTAACACTGTCTCAAAACAGATTGAAACAAGATTCCACATGACTGACGTCACCAAGGAGTTCCATCGGGTGCCACCAATAATATTTCTGAGCCTACGGTACATTCAACGCAAACCATGCACCTATCTTGCGTCAAGATTAGCACTGTCTCCAAACGGACTGAACTGAGCTTCCCTTGAGCGTCGTCACCTAGGAGTCCGATCGAGTGCGTCCAAAACGATTTCTATGCCTATGGTATGTTCGGTGCAAACCGTGTACCTATCTTGCTCTGACACTAACACTGTCTCCTAACAGACTAAAACGAGATTCAACGCGACCCACGTCACTTTCGAGTTTCACTAGACCCTCGTCACCGAGTACCATCGGGGGCGTCTAAAACAATTTATGAGCCAATGGTACGGTTCACACAAACCGTGCACTGATCTTGCACCGACACTAACACTGTCTCAGAACAAATCGAAACGAGATTACACATGACCCACATGACCTCGGAGTTCCTTCAGGTGCCTCCAATACTATATCCGAGCCTACGGTACGTTCGACGCAAACCGTGCACCAATATTGCATCAAGAGTTGCACTAGCTCCAAACGGACCGAACCGAGCTTCCACTTGAGCCTCGTCACCTAGGAGTCCCATCGAGTGCGTCCAAAATGATTTCTGTGCCTATGGTATGTTCAGTGCAAACCATGCACCTGTCAGTGCAAACCGTGCACCTGTCTTGCACTAACCACTAACATTGTCTCCAAACGGAGTAAAACGAGATTCCACATGACCCACATCACTTTTGAGTTTCAGCAGACCCTCGTCACCGAGGAGTACCATCGGGTGCGTCTAAAACAATTTATGAGCCAATGGTACATTTCACACAAACCGAACTCTGATCTTGCACCGACACTAACACTGTCTCAGAACAAATCGAAACGAGATTACACATGACCCACATCACCTCGGAGTTCCTTCAGGTACCTCCAATACCATATCCGAGCCTACGGTACGTTCGACGCAAACCGTGCTCCAATATTGCATCAAGAGTTGCACTATCTCCAAACGGACCGAACCAAGCTTCCACCTGAGACTCGTCACCTAGGAGTCCCATCGAGTGCATCGAAAACGATTTCTATGCCTATGGTATGTTCGGTACAAACCGTGTACCTATCTTGCACTGACACTAACACTGTCTCCAAACAGACTAAAACGAGATTCCACATGACCCATGTCGCTTACGAGTTTCATCGGGTGCGTCCAAAATTATTTATGAGCCTATGGTATGTTCAGTGCAAACCATGCACCTGTCTTGCATCAAGATTAGCACAATCTCCAAATGGACCGAACTGAGCTCCACCTGACCCTCATCACCTAGGAGTACCTTCGGGTGTGTCTAAAACAATTTATGAGCCTATGGTACGTTTAACGCAAACCGAGCACCTATCTTGCACCGATGCTAACACTGTCTCAAAACAGATTGAAACAAGATTCCACATGACTGACGTCACCAAGGAGTTCCATCGGGTGCCACCAATAATATTTCTGAGCCTACGGTACATTCAACGCAAACCATGCACCTATCTTGCGTCAAGATTAGCACTGTCTCCAAACGGACTGAACTGAGCTTCCCTTGAGCGTCGTCACCTAGGAGTCCGATCGAGTGCGTCCAAAACGATTTCTATGCCTATGGTATGTTCGGTGCAAACCGTGTACCTATCTTGCTCTGACACTAACACTGTCTCCTAACAGACTAAAACGAGATTCAACGCGACCCACGTCACTTTCGAGTTTCACTAGACCCTCGTCACCGAGTACCATCGGGGGCGTCTAAAACAATTTATGAGCCAATGGTACGGTTCACACAAACCGTGCACTGATCTTGCACCGACACTAACACTGTCTCAGAACAAATCGAAACGAGATTACACATGACCCACATGACCTCGGAGTTCCTTCAGGTGCCTCCAATACTATATCCGAGCCTACGGTACGTTCGACGCAAACCGTGCACCAATATTGCATCAAGAGTTGCACTAGCTCCAAACGGACCGAACCGAGCTTCCACTTGAGCCTCGTCACCTAGGAGTCCCATCGAGTGCGTCCAAAATGATTTCTGTGCCTATGGTATGTTCAGTGCAAACCATGCACCTGTCAGTGCAAACCGTGCACCTGTCTTGCACTAACCACTAACATTGTCTCCAAACGGAGTAAAACGAGATTCCACATGACCCACATCACTTTTGAGTTTCAGCAGACCCTCGTCACCGAGGAGTACCATCGGGTGCGTCTAAAACAATTTATGAGCCAATGGTACATTTCACACAAACCGAACTCTGATCTTGCACTGACACTAACACTGTCTCAGAACAAATCGAAACGAGATTACACATGACCCACATCACCTCGGAGTTCCTTCAGGTACCTCCAATACCATATCCGAGCCTACGGTACGTTCGACGCAAACCGTGCTCCAATATTGCATCAAGAGTTGCACTATCTCCAAACGGACCGAACCAAGCTTCCACCTGAGACTCGTCACCTAGGAGTCCCATCGAGTGCATCGAAAACGATTTCTATGCCTATGGTATGTTCGGTACAAACCGTGTACCTATCTTGCACTGACACTAACACTGTCTCCAAACAGACTAAAACGAGATTCCACATGACCCACGTCGCTTACGAGTTTCATCGGGTGCGTCCAAAATTATTTATGAGCCTATGGTATGTTCAGTGCAAACCATGCACCTGTCTTGCATCAAGATTAGCACAATCTCCAAATGGACCGAACTGAGCTCCACCTGACCCTCATCACCTAGGAGTACCTTCGGGTGTGTCTAAAACAATTTATGAGCCTATGGTACGTTTAACGCAAACCGAGCACCTATCTTGCACCGATGCTAACACTGTCTCAAAACAGATTGAAACAAGATTCCACATGACTGACGTCACCAAGGAGTTCCATCGGGTGCCACCAATAATATTTCTGAGCCTACGGTACATTCAACGCAAACCATGCACCTATCTTGCGTCAAGATTAGCACTG
Source organism: Saccharum spontaneum (assembly GCA_022457205.1). Taxonomy (NCBI): domain Eukaryota; kingdom Viridiplantae; phylum Streptophyta; class Magnoliopsida; order Poales; family Poaceae; genus Saccharum; species Saccharum spontaneum. Next base: position 23,453,392 of record CM039610.1, on the reverse strand, counting down.
TCTCCAAACGGACTGAACTGAGCTTCCCTTGAGCGTCGTCACCTAGGAGTCCGATCGAGTGCATCCAAAACGATTTCTATGCCTATGGTATGTTCGGTGCAAACCGTGTACCTATCTTGCTCTGACACTAACACTGTCTCCTAACAGACTAAAACGAGATTCAACGCGACCCACGTCACTTTCGAGTTTCACTATACCCTCGTCACCGAGGAGTACCATCAGGTGCATCTAAAACAATTTATGAGCCAATGGTACGTTTCACACAAACCGAGCACTGATCTTGCACCGACACTAAAACTGTCTCAGAACAAATCGAAATGAGATTACACATGACCCACATCACCTCGGAGTTCCTTCAGGTGCCTCCAATACTATATCCGAGGCTACGGTACGTTCGACGCAAACCGTGCACCAATATTGCATCAAGAGTTGCACTATCTCCAAACGGACCGAATCGAGCTTCCACCTGAGCCTCGTCACCTAGGAGTCCCATCGAGTGCGTCCAAAATGATTTCTATGCCTACAGTATGTTCGGTGCAAACCGTGCCCTATCTTGCTCTTACACTAACACTGTCTCTAAACAGACTAAAACGAGATTCCACACGACCCACGTCGCTTACGAGTTTCATCGGGTGCGTCCAAAATTATTTATGAGCTTATGGTATGTTCAGTGCAAACCATGCGCCTGTCTTGCATCAAGATTGGCACAATCTCCAAATGGACCGAATAGAGCTCCACCAGACCCTCATCACCTAGGAGTATCTTCAGGTGTGTCTAAAACAATTTATGAGCCCATGGTACATTTGGCGCAAACTGAGCACCTATCTTGCACCGACGCTAACACTGTCTCAAAACCGATTGAAACGAGATTCCACATGACTAACGTCACCAAGGACTTCCATCGGGTGCCTCCAATAATATTTCTAAGCCTACGGTACATTCAACACAAACCGTGCACTAATCTTGCATCAAGAGTAGCACTATCCCCAAACGCACGAACCGAGCTTCCACTTGAGCCTCGTCACCTAGGAGTCCCATCGAGTGCGTCCAAAATGATTTCTATGCCTAGGGTATGTTCGGTGCAAACCGTATACCTATCTTGCTCTGACACTAACACTGTCTCCAAACAGACTAAAACGAGATTCAACACGACCCACGTCACTTTCGAGTTTCACTACACCCTTGTCACCGAGGAGTACCATCGGGTGCGTCTAAAACAATTTATGAGCCAATGGTAAGTTTCACTCAAACCGAGCACTGATCTTGCCCCGACACTAACACTGTCTCAGAATAAATCGAAACGAGATTACACATGTCCAACATGACCTCGGAGTTCCTTCAGGTGCCTCCAATACTATATCCGAGCCTACGGTACGTTCAATGCAAACCGTGCACCAATATTGCATCAAGAGTTGCACTATCTCCAAACGGACCGAACCGAGCTTTCACTTGAGCCTCGTCACCTAGGAGTCCCATCGAATGCGTCCAAAATGATTTATATGCCTACGGTATGTTCGGTGTAAACCGTGCACCTATCTTGCATTGACACTAACACTGTCTCCAAACAGACTAAAACGAGATTCCACACGACCCACATCTCTTACGAGTTTCATCGGGTGCGTCCAAAATTATTTACGAGCCTATGGTATGTTCAGTGCAAACCATGCACTTGTCTTGCATCAAGATTACAATAGTCTCCAAATGGACCGATCAGAGCTCCACCAGACCCTCATCACCTAGGAGTACCTTCGGGTGTGTCTAAAACAATTTATGAGCCTATGGTAGGTTTGACGCAAACCGAGCACCTATCTTGCACCGCTGCTAACACTGTCTCAAAACAGATTGAAACGAGATTCCACATGACTGATGTCACCAAGGAGTTCCATCGGGTGCCTCCAATAATATTTCTGAGCCTACGATACATTCAACGCAAACCGTGCACCTATCTTGCGCAAAGATTAGCACTGTCTCCAAACGGACCAAATTGAGCTCCACCTGTCCCTTGTCACCTAGGAGTACCATCGGGTGCATCTAAAACAATTTATGAGCCTATGGTACGTTTGACACAAACTGAGCACATATCTTGCAGCGACGCTAACACTGTCTCAAAACAGATCGAAACGAGATTCCACATAACCCACATCACCTCAGAGTTCCATCAGGTGCCTCCAATACTATTTCTGAGACTATGGTACGTTCTACGCAAACTGTGCACCAATCTTGCATCAAGAGTAGCACAATCTCCAAACAGACCGAACCGAGCTTCCACTTGAGCCTCGTCTCCTAGGAGTCCCATCGAGTGCGTCCAAAACGATTTCTATGCCTATGGTATGTTCGGTGCAAACCGTGCACCTATCTTGCAATGACACCAACGCTTTATCCAAAGGAACTAAAACGAGATTCCACACGACCCACGTCACTCACGAGTTCTATCGGGTGCATTCTAAACTATTTATGAGCCTATGTTACGCTCAGTGCAAATCATGCACCTATCTTTCGTGAAGATTAGCACTATCTCCAATTGGACCAAACCGTGCACCACTAGACCCTCATCACCTAAGAGTACCATCGGGCGTGTCTAAAATGATTTTTGAGCCTATGATATGTTTGATGCAAACCGAGCAACTATCTTGCACCGATGCTAAAACTGTCTCAAAATAGATCGAAACAAGATTCGACATAACCCACATCACCTAGGAGTTCCATCGGGTGCCTCCAATACTATTTTTGAGCCTATGGTACGTTCGATGCAAACCACGCACTAATCTTGCAACAAGAGTTGCACTATCTCCAAACGAATCAAGGCGAGCTTCCAGTTGAGCCTTGTCACCTAGGAGTCCCACCGAGTGCGTCCAAAATGATTTCTATGCCTATAGTTTGTTCAGTGCAAACAGTGCACCTGTCTTGCACTAACACTAACACTGTCTCCAAACAGAGTAAAACGAGATTCCACACGACCCACATCACATTTGAGTTTCAGCAGACCCTCGTCACCGAGGAGTACCATCGGGTGCGTCTAAAACAATTTATGAGCCAATGGTACGTTTCACACAAACCGAACTCTGATCTTGCACCGACACTAACACTGTCTCAGAACAAATCGAAACGAGATTACACATGACCCACATCACCTCGGAGTTCCTTCAGGTGCCTCCAATACCATATCCGAGCCTACGGTACGTTCGACGCAAACCGTGCACCAATATTGCATCAAGAGTTGCACTATCTCCAAACGGACCGAACCAAGCTTCCACCTGAGCCTCGTCACCTAGGAGTCCCATCGAGTGCATCGAAAACGATTTCTATGCCTATGGTATGTTCAGTACAAACCGTGTACCTATCTTGCACTGACACTAACACTGTCTCCAAACAGACTAAAACGAGACTCCACATGACCCACGTCGCTTACGAGTTTCATCGGGTGCGTCCAAAATTATTTGTGAGCCTATGGTGTGTTCAGTGCAAACCATGCACCTGTCTTGCATCAAGATTAGCACAATCTCCAAATGGACCGAACAGAGCTCCACCTGACCCTCATCACCTAGGAGTACCTTCGGGTGTGTCTAAAACAATTTATGAGCCTATGGTACGTTTAACGCAAACCGAGCACCTATCTTGCACCGATGCTAACACTGTCTCAAAACAGATTGAAACAAGATTCCACATGACTGACGTCACCAAGGAGTTCCATCGGGTGCCACCAATAATATTTCTGAGCCTACGGTACATTCAACGCAAACCATGCACCTATCTTGCGTCAAGATTAGCACTGTCTCCAAACGGACTGAACTGAGCTTCCCTTGAGCGTCGTCACCTAGGAGTCCGATCGAGTGCGTCCAAAACGATTTCTATGCCTATGGTATGTTCGGTGCAAACCGTGTACCTATCTTGCTCTGACACTAACACTGTCTCCTAACAGACTAAAACGAGATTCAACGCGACCCACGTCACTTTCGAGTTTCACTATACCCTCGTCACCGAGGAGTACCATCAGGTGCATCTAAAACAATTTATGAGCCAATGGTACGTTTCACACAAACCGAGCACTGATCTTGCACCGACACTAAAACTGTCTCAGAACAAATCGAAATGAGATTACACATGACCCACATCACCTCGGAGTTCCTTCAGGTGCCTCCAATACTATATCCGAGCCTACGGTACGTTCGACGCAAACCGTGCACCAATATTGCATCAAGAGTTGCACTATCTCCAAACGGACCGAATCGAGCTTCCACCTGAGCCTCGTCACCTCGGAGTCCCATCGAGTGCGTCCAAAATGATTTCTATGCCTACAGTATGTTCGGTGCAAACCGTGCCCTATCTTGCTCTTACACTAACACTGTCTCTAAACAGACTAAAACGAGATTCCACACGACCCACGTCGCTTACGAGTTTCATCGGGTGCGTCCAAAATTATTTATGAGCTTATGGTATGTTCAGTGCAAACCATGCGCCTGTCTTGCATCAAGATTGGCACAATCTCCAAATGGACCGAATAGAGCTCCACCAGACCCTCATCACCTAGGAGTATCTTCAGGTGTGTCTAAAACAATTTATGAGCCCATGGTACATTTGGCGCAAACTGAGCACCTATCTTGCACCGACGCTAACACTGTCTCAAAACCGATTGAAACGAGATTCCACATGACTAACGTCACCAAGGACTTCCATCGGGTGCCTCCAATAATATTTCTAAGCCTACGGTACATTCAACACAAACCGTGCACTAATCTTGCATCAAGAGTAGCACTATCCCCAAACGCACGAACCTAGCTTCCACTTGAGCCTCGTCACCTAGGAGTCCCATCGAGTGCGTCCAAAATGATTTCTATGCCTAGGGTATGTTCGGTGCAAACCGTATACCTATCTTGCTCTGACACTAACACTGTCTCCAAACAGACTAAAACGAGATTCAACACGACCCACGTCACTTTCGAGTTTCACTACACCCTTGTCACCGAGGAGTACCATCGGGTGCGTCTAAAACAATTTATGAGCCAATGGTAAGTTTCACTCAAACCGAGCACTGATCTTGCCCCGACACTAACACTGTCTCAGAATAAATCGAAACGAGATTACACATGACCAACATGACCTCGGAGTTCCTTCAGGTGCCTCCAATACTATATCCGAGCCTACGGTACGTTCAATGCAAACCGTGCACCAATATTGCATCAAGAGTTGCACTATCTCCAAACGGACCGAACCGAGCTTTCACTTGAGCCTCGTCACCTAGGAGTCCCATCGAATGCGTCCAAAATGATTTATATGCCTACGGTATGTTCGGTGTAAACCGTGCACCTATCTTGCATTGACACTAACACTGTCTCCAAACAGACTAAAACGAGATTCCACACGACCCACATCTCTTACGAGTTTCATCGGGTGCGTCCAAAATTATTTACGAGCCTATGGTATGTTCAGTGCAAACCATGCACTTGTCTTGCATCAAGATTACAATAGTCTCCAAATGGACCGATCAGAGCTCCACCAGACCCTCATCACCTAGGAGTACCTTCGGGTGTGTCTAAAACAATTTATGAGCCTATGGTAGGTTTGACGCAAACCGAGCACCTATCTTGCACCGCTGCTAACACTGTCTCAAAACAGATTGAAACGAGATTCCACATGACTGATGTCACCAAGGAGTTCCATCGGGTGCCTCCAATAATATTTCTGAGCCTACGATACATTCAACGCAAACCGTGCACCTATCTTGCGCAAAGATTAGCACTGTCTCCAAACGGACCAAATTGAGCTCCACCTGTCCCTTGTCACCTAGGAGTACCATCGGGTGCATCTAAAACAATTTATGAGCCTATGGTACGTTTGACACAAACTGAGCACATATCTTGCAGCGACGCTAACACTGTCTCAAAACAGATCGAAACGAGATTCCACATAACCCACATCACCTCAGAGTTCCATCAGGTGCCTCCAATACTATTTCTGAGACTATGGTACGTTCTACGCAAACTGTGCACCAATCTTGCATCAAGAGTAGCACAATCTCCAAACAGACCGAACCGAGCTTCCACTTGAGCCTCGTCTCCTAGGAGTCCCATCGAGTGCGTCCAAAACGATTTCTATGCCTATGGTATGTTCGGTGCAAACCGTGCACCTATCTTGCAATGACACCAACGCTTTATCCAAAGGAACTAAAACGAGATTCCACACGACCCACGTCACTCACGAGTTCTATCGGGTGCATTCTAAACTATTTATGAGCCTATGTTACGCTCAGTGCAAATCATGCACCTATCTTTCGTGAAGATTAGCACTATCTCCAATTGGACCAAACCGTGCACCACTAGACCCTCATCACCTAAGAGTACCATCGGGCGTGTCTAAAATGATTTTTGAGCCTATGATATGTTTGATGCAAACCGAGCAACTATCTTGCACCGATGCTAAAACTGTCTCAAAACAGATCGAAACAAGATTCGACATAACCCACATCACCTAGGAGTTCCATCGGGTGCCTCCAATACTATTTTTGAGCCTATGGTACGTTCGATGCAAACCACGCACTAATCTTGCATCAAGAGTTGCACTATCTCCAAACGAATCAAGGCGAGCTTCCAGTTGAGTCTTGTCACCTAGGAGTCCCACCGAGTGCGTCCAAAATGATTTCTATGCCTATAGTTTGTTCAGTGCAAACAGTGCACCTGTCTTGCACTAACACTAACACTGTCTCCAAACAGAGTAAAACGAGATTCCACACGACCCACATCACATTTGAGTTTCAGCAGACCCTCGTCACCGAGGAGTACCATCGGGTGCGTCTAAAACAATTTATGAGCCAATGGTACGTTTCACACAAACCGAACTCTGATCTTGCACCGACACTAACACTGTCTCAGAACAAATCGAAACGAGATTACACATGACCCACATCACCTCGGAGTTCCTTCAGGTGCCTCCAATACCATATCCGAGCCTACGGTACGTTCGACGCAAACCGTGCACCAATATTGCATCAAGAGTTGCACTATCTCCAAACGGACCGAACCAAGCTTCCACCTGAGCCTCGTCACCTAGGAGTCCCATCGAGTGGATCGAAAACGATTTCTATGCCTATGGTATGTTCAGTACAAACCGTGTACCTATCTTGCACTGACACTAACACTGTCTCCAAACAGACTAAAACGAGACTCCACATGACCCACGTCGCTTACGAGTTTCATCGGGTGCGTCCAAAATTATTTGTGAGCCTATGGTGTGTTCAGTGCAAACCATGCACCTGTCTTGCATCAAGATTAGCACAATCTCCAAATGGACCGAACAGAGCTCCACCTGACCCTCATCACCTAGGAGTACCTTCGGGTGTGTCTAAAACAATTTATGAGCCTATGGTACGTTTAACGCAAACCGAGCACCTATCTTGCACCGATGCTAACACTGTCTCAAAATAGATTGAAACAAGATTCCACATGACTGACGTCACCAAGGAGTTCCATCGGGTGCCACCAATAATATTTCTGTGCCTACGGTACATTCAACGCAAACCATGCACCTATCTTGCGTCAAGATTAGCACTGTCTCCAAACGGACTGAACTGAGCTTCCCTTGAGCGTCGTCACCTAGGAGTCCGATCGAGTGCGTCCAAAACGATTTCTATGCCTATGGTATGTTCGGTGCAAACCGTGTACCTATCTTGCTCTGACACTAACACTGTCTCCTAACAGACTAAAACGAGATTCAACGCGACCCACGTCACTTTCGAGTTTCACTAGACCCTCGTCACCGAGTACCATCGGGGGCGTCTAAAACAATTTATGAGCCAATGGTACGGTTCACACAAACCGAGCACTGATCTTGCACCGACACTAACACTGTCTCAGAACAAATCGAAACGAGATTACACATGACCCACATGACCTCGGAGTTCCTTCAGGTGCCTCCAATACTATATCCGAGCCTACGGTATGTTCGACGCAAACCGTGCACCAATATTGCATCAAGAGTTGCACTAGCTCCAAACGGACCGAACCGAGCTTCCACTTGAGCCTCGTCACCTAGGAGTCCCATCGAGTGCGTCCAAAATGATTTCTGTGCCTATGGTATGTTCAGTGCAAACCATGCACCTGTCTTGCATCAAGATTAGCACAATGTCCAAATGGACCGAACAGAGCTCCACCTGACCCTCATCACCTAGGAGTACCTTCGGGTGTGTCTAAAACAATTTATGAGCCTATGGTACATTTAACGCAAACCGAGCACCTATCTTGCACCAACGCTAACACTGTCTCAAAACAGATTGAAACAAGATTCCACATGACTGACGTCACGAAGGAGTTCCATCGGGTGCCTCCAATAATATTTCTGAGCCTACGGTACATTAAACGCAAACCATGCACCTATCTTGCGTCAAGATTAGCACTGTCTCCAAACGGACTGAACCGAGCTTCCCTTGAGCGTCGTCACCTAGGAGTCCGATCGAGTGCGTCCAAAACGATTTCTATGCCTATGGTATGTTCGGTGCAAAGCGTGCACCTATCTTGCACTGATACTAACACTATTTCCAAATGGGCTAAAACAAGATTCCACATGACCCACGTCACTTACGAGTTCCATCGGGTGCGTCCAAAACCATTTATGAGCCTATGGTACATTCAGTGCAAACCTGCACCTATCATGCATCAAGATTAGCACTATCTCTAAACGGACCGAACAGAGCTCCACCTGACCCTTGTCACCTAGGAGTACCATCGGGTGCATCTAAAATAATTTATGAGCCTATGGTACGTTTGACACAAACTGAGCACATATCTTGCAGCGACGCTAACACTGTCTCAAAACAGATCGAAACGAGATTCCACATAACCCACATCACCTCAGAGTTCCATCAGGTGCCTCCAATACTATTTCTGAGACTATGGTACGTTCTACGCAAACTGTGCACCAATCTTGCATCAAGAGTAGCACAATCTCCAAACAGACCGAACCGAGCTTCCACTTGAGCCTCGTCTCCTAGGAGTCCCATCGAGTGCGTCCAAAACGATTTCTATGCCTATGGTATGTTCGGTGCAAACCGTGCACCTATCTTGCAATGACACCAACGCTTTATCCAAAGGAACTAAAACGAGATTCCACACGACCCACGTCACTCACGAGTTCTATCGGGTGCATTCTAAACTATTTATGAGCCTATGTTACGCTCAGTGCAAATCATGCACCTATCTTTCGTGAAGATTAGCACTATCTCCAATTGGACCAAACCGTGCACCACTAGACCCTTATCACCTAAGAGTACCATCGGGCGTGTCTAAAATGATTTTTGAGCCTATGATATGTTTGATGCAAACCGAGCAACTATCTTGCACCGATGCTAAAACTGTCTCAAAACAGATCGAAACAAGATTCGACATAACCCACATCACCTAGGAGTTCCATCGGGTGCCTCCAATACTATTTTTGAGCCTATGGTACGTTCGATGCAAACCACACACTAATCTTGCATCAAGAGTTGCACTATCTCCAAACGAATCAAGGCGAGCTTCCAGTTGAGCCTTGTCACCTAGGAGTCCCACCGAGTGCGTCCAAAATGATTTCTATGCCTATAGTTTGTTCAGTGCAAACAGTGCACCTGTCTTGCACTAACACTAACACTGTCTCCAAACAGAGTAAAACGAGATTCCACACGACCCACATCACATTTGAGTTTCAGCAGACCCTCGTCACCGAGGAGTACCATCGGGTGCGTCTAAAACAATTTATGAGCCAATGGTACGTTTCACACAAACCGAACTCTGATCTTGCACCGACACTAACACTGTCTCAGAACAAATCGAAACGAGATTACACATGACCCACATCACCTCGGAGTTCCTTCAGGTGCCTCCAATACCATATCCGAGCCTACGGTATGTTCGACGCAAACCGTGCACCAATATTGCATCAAGAGTTGCACTATCTCCAAACGGACCGAACCAAGCTTCCACCTGAGCCTCGTCACCTAGGAGTCCCATCGAGTGCATCGAAAACGATTTCTATGCCTATGGTATGTTCAGTACAAACCGTGTACCTATCTTGCACTGACACTAACACTGTCTCCAAACAGACTAAAACGAGACTCCACATGACCCACGTCGCTTACGAGTTTCATCGGGTGCGTCCAAAATTATTTGTGAGCCTATGGTGTGTTCAGTGCAAACCATGCACCTGTCTTGCATCAAGATTAGCACAATCTCCAAATGGACCGAACAGAGCTCCACCTGACCCTCATCACCTAGGAGTACCTTCGGGTGTGTCTAAAACAATTTATGAGCCTATGGTACGTTTAACGCAAACCGAGCACCTATCTTGCACCGATGCTAACACTGTCTCAAAACAGATTGAAACAAGATTCCACATGACTGACGTCACCAAGGAGTTCCATCGGGTGCCACCAATAATATTTCTGTGCCTACGGTACATTCAACGCAAACCATGCACCTATCTTGCGTCAAGATTAGCACTGTCTCCAAACGGACTGAACTGAGCTTCCCTTGAGCGTCGTCACCTAGGAGTCCGATCGAGTGCGTCCAAAACGATTTCTATGCCTATGGTATGTTCGGTGCAAACCGTGTACCTATCTTGCTCTGACACTAAAACTGTCTCCTAACAGACTAAAACGAGATTCAACGCGACCCACGTCACTTTCGAGTTTCACTAGACCCTCGTCACCGAGTACCATCGGGGGCGTCTAAAACAATTTATGAGCCAATGGTACGGTTCACACAAACCGAGCACTGATCTTGCACCGACACTAACACTGTCTCAGAACAAATCGAAACGAGATTACACATGACCCACATGACCTCGGAGTTCCTTCAGGTGCCTCCAATACTATATCCGAGCCTACGGTACGTTCGACGCAAACCGTGCACCAATATTGCATCAAGAGTTGCACTAGCTCCAAACGGACCGAACCGAGCTTCCACTTGAGCCTCGTCACCTAGGAGTCCCATCGAGTGCGTCCAAAATGATTTCTGTGCCTATGGTATGTTCAGTGCAAACCATGCACCTGTCTTGCATCAAGATTAGCACAATGTCCAAATGGACCGAACAGAGCTCCACCTGACCCTCATCACCTAGGAGTACCTTCGGGTGTGTCTAAAACAATTTATGAGCCTATGGTACATTTAACGCAAACCGAGCACCTATCTTGCACCAACGCTAACACTGTCTCAAAACAGATTGAAACAAGATTCCACATGACTGACGTCACGAAGGAGTTCCATCGGGTGCCTCCAATAATATTTCTGAGCCTACGGTACATTAAACGCAAACCATGCACCTATCTTGCGTCAAGATTAGCACTGTCTCCAAACGGACTGAACCGAGCTTCCCTTGAGCGTCGTCACCTAGGAGTCCGATCGAGTGCGTCCAAAACGATTTCTATGCCTATGGTATGTTCGGTGCAAAGCGTGCACCTATCTTGCACTGATACTAACACTATTTCCAAATGGGCTAAAACAAGATTCCACATGACCCACGTCACTTACGAGTTCCATCGGGTGCGTCCAAAACCATTTATGAGCCTATGGTACATTCAGTGCAAACCTGCACCTATCATGCATCAAGATTAGCACTATCTCTAAACGGACCGAACAGAGCTCCACCTGACCCTTGTCACCTAGGAGTACCATCGGGTGCATCTAAAATAATTTATGAGCCTATGGTACGTTTGACACAAACCGAGCACATATCTTGCAGCGACGCTAACACTGTCTCAAAACAGATCGAAACGAGATTCCACATAACCCACATCACCTTGAAGTTCCATCAGGTGCCTCCAATGCTATTTCTGAGACTATGGTACGTTCTACGCAAACCGTGCACCAATCTTGCATCAAGAGTAGCACAATCTCCAAACGGACCGAACCGAGCTTCCACTTGAGCCTCGTCTCCTAGGAGTCCCATCGAGTGCGTCCAAAATGATTTCTATGCCTATGGTATGTTCGGTGCAAACCGTGCACCTATCTTGCAATGACACCAACACTTTATCCAAACGAACTAAAATGAGATTCCACATGACCCACGTCACTCACGAGTTCTATCGGGTGCGTTCTAAACTATTTATGAGCCTATGTTACGTTCAGTGCAAACCGTGCACCTATCTTTCGTGAAGATTAGCACTATCTCCAATCGGACCAAACCGTGCACCACTAGACCCTCGTCACCTAAGAGTACCATCGGGCGTGTCTAAAATGATTTATGAGCCTATGGTATGTTTGATGCAAACCGAGCAACTATCTTGCACCGATGCTAAAACTGTCTCAAAACAGATCAAAACGAGATTCGACATAACCCACATCACCTAGGAGTTTCATCGGGTGCCTCCAATACTATTTTCGAGCCTATGGTACGTTCGATGCAAACCACGCACTAATCTTGCATCAAGAGTTGCACTATCTCCAAACGGACCGAGGCGAGCTTCCAGTTGAGCCTTGTCAACTAGGAGTCCCATCGAGTGCGTCCAAAATGATTTCTATGCCTACAGTATGTTAAGTGCAAACCGTGCACCTATCTTGCACTAACACTAACACTGTCTCTAAACGGACTAAAACGAGATTCAACACGACCCACATCACTTTCGAGTTTCACCAGACCCTCGTCACCGAGGAGTACCATCGGGTGCGTCTAAAATAATTTATGAGCTAATGGTACGTTTCACACAAACCGAGCACTGATCTTGCACCTACACTAAAACTATCTCAAAACAAATCGAAACGAGATTACACATGACCCACATCACCTCGAAGTTCCTTCAGGTGCCTCCAATACTATATCCGAGCCTACGGTACGTTCGACGCAAACCATGCACCAATACTGCATCAAGAGTTGCACTATCTCCAAACGGACCGAACCGAGCTTTCACTTGAGCCTTGTCAGCTAGGAGTCCCATCGAGTGCGTCCAAAATGATTTATATGCCTACAGTATGTTCGGTGCAAACCATGCACCTGTCTTGCATTGACACTAACACTGTCTCCAAACAGACTAAAACGAGATTCCACACGACCCACATCTCTTACGAGTTTCATCGGGTGCGTCCAAAATTATTTATGAGCCTATGGTATGTTCAGTGCAAACCATGCACCTGTCTTGCATCAAGATTACAACAGTCTCCAAATGGACCGAACAAAGCTCCACCAGACCCTTATCACCTAGGAGTACCTTCGGATGTGTCTAAAACAATTTATGAGCCTATGGTACGTTTGACGCAAACCGAGCACCTATCTTGCACCGACGCTAACACTGTCTCAAAATAGATTGAAACGAGATTCCACATGACTGATGTCACCAAGGAGTTCCATCGGGTGCCTCCAATAATATTTTTCAGCCTACGTTACATTCAACGCAAACCGTGCACCTATCTTGCGTCAAGATTAGCACTGTCTCCAAACGGACCGAACCGAGCTTCCAATTGAGCCTCATCACCTAGGCGTCCGATCGAGTGCGTCGAAAACGATTTCTATGCCTATGGTATGTTCGGTGCAAACCGTGTACCTATCTTGCACTGACACTAACACTGTCTCCAAACAGACTAAAACGAGATTCCACACGACCTAAGTCGCTTACGAGTTTCATCAGGTGCGTCCAAAATTATTTATGAGCCTATGGTATGTTCAGTGCAAACCATGCACCTGTCTTGCATCAAGATTAGCACAATGTCCAAATGGACCGAACAGAGCTCCACCTGACCCTCATCACCTAGGAGTACCTTCGGGTGTGTCTAAAACAATTTATGAGCCTATGGTACATTTAACGCAAACCGAGCACCTATCTTGCACCAACGCTAACACTGTCTCAAAACAGATTGAAACAAGATTCCACATGACTGACGTCACGAAGGAGTTCCATCGGGTGCCTCCAATAATATTTCTGAGCCTACGGTACATTAAACGCAAACCATGCACCTATCTTGCGTCAAGATTAGCACTGTCTCCAAACGGACTGAACCGAGCTTCCCTTGAGCGTCGTCACCTAGGAGTCCGATCGAGTGCGTCCAAAACGATTTCTATGCCTATGGTATGTTCGATGCAAAGCGTGCACCTATCTTGCACTGATACTAACACTATTTCCAAATGGGCTAAAACAAGATTCCACATGACCCACGTCACTTACGAGTTCCATCGGGTGCGTCCAAAACCATTTATGAGCCTATGGTACATTCAGTGCAAACCTGCACCTATCATGCATCAAGATTAGCACTATCTCTAAACGGACCGAACAGAGCTCCACCTGACCCTTGTCACCTAGGAGTACCATCGGGTGCATCTAAAATAATTTATGAGCCTATGGTACGTTTGACACAAACCGAGCACATATCTTGCAGCGACGCTAACACTGTCTCAAAACAGATCGAAACGAGATTCCACATAACCCACATCACCTTGAAGTTCCATCAGGTGCCTCCAATGCTATTTCTGAGACTATGGTACGTTCTACGCAAACCGTGCACCAATCTTGCATCAAGAGTAGCACAATCTCCAAACGGACCGAACCGAGCTTCCACTTGAGCCTCGTCTCCTAGGAGTCCCATCGAGTGCGTCCAAAATGATTTCTATGCCTATGGTATGTTCGGTGCAAACCGTGCACCTATCTTGCAATGACACCAACACTTTATCCAAACGAACTAAAATGAGATTCCACATGACCCACGTCACTCACGAGTTCTATCGGGTGCGTTCTAAACTATTTATGAGCCTATGTTACGTTCAGTGCAAACCGTGCACCTATCTTTCGTGAAGATTAGCACTATCTCCAATCGGACCAAACCGTGCACCACTAGACCCTCGTCACCTAAGAGTACCATCGGGCGTGTCTAAAATGATTTATGAGCCTATGGTATGTTTGATGCAAACCGAGCAACTATCTTGCACCGATGCTAAAACTGTCTCAAAACAGATCAAAACGAGATTCGACATAACCCACATCACCTAGGAGTTTCATCGGGTGCCTCCAATACTATTTTCGAGCCTATGGTACGTTCGATGCAAACCACGCACTAATCTTGCATCAAGAGTTGCACTATCTCCAAACGGACCGAGGCGAGCTTCCAGTTGAGCCTTGTCAACTAGGAGTCCCATCGAGTGCGTCCAAAATGATTTCTATGCCTACAGTATGTTAAGTGCAAACCGTGCACCTATCTTGCACTAACACTAACACTGTCTCTAAACGGACTAAAACGAGATTCAACACGACCCACATCACTTTCGAGTTTCACCAGACCCTCGTCACCGAGGAGTACCATCGGGTGCGTCTAAAATAATTTATGAGCTAATGGTACGTTTCACACAAACCGAGCACTGATCTTGCACCTACACTAAAACTATCTCAAAACAAATCGAAACGAGATTACACATGACCCACATCACCTCGAAGTTCCTTCAGGTGCCTCCAATACTATATCCGAGCCTACGGTACGTTCGACGCAAACCATGCACCAATACTGCATCAAGAGTTGCACTATCTCCAAACGGACCGAACCGAGCTTTCACTTGAGCCTTGTCAGCTAGGAGTCCCATCGAGTGCGTCCAAAATGATTTATATGCCTACAGTATGTTCGGTGCAAACCATGCACCTGTCTTGCATTGACACTAACACTGTCTCCAAACAGACTAAAACGAGATTCCACACGACCCACATCTCTTACGAGTTTCATCGGGTGCGTCCAAAATTATTTATGAGCCTATGGTATGTTCAGTGCAAACCATGCACCTGTCTTGCATCAAGATTACAACAGTCTCCAAATGGACCGAACAAAGCTCCACCAGACCCTTATCACCTAGGAGTACCTTCGGATGTGTCTAAAACAATTTATGAGCCTATGGTACGTTTGACGCAAACCGAGCACCTATCTTGCACCGACGCTAACACTGTCTCAAAATAGATTGAAACGAGATTCCACATGACTGATGTCACCAAGGAGTTCCATCGGGTGCCTCCAATAATATTTTTCAGCCTACGTTACATTCAACGCAAACCGTGCACCTATCTTGCGTCAAGATTAGCACTGTCTCCAAACGGACCGAACCGAGCTTCCAATTGAGCCTCATCACCTAGGCGTCCGATCGAGTGCGTCGAAAACGATTTCTATGCCTATGGTATGTTCGGTGCAAACCGTGTACCTATCTTGCACTGACACTAACACTGTCTCCAAACAGACTAAAACGAGATTCCACACGACCTAAGTCGCTTACGAGTTTCATCAGGTGCGTCCAAAATTATTTATGAGCCTATGGTATGTTCAGTGCAAACCATGCACCTGTCTTGCATCAAGATTAGCACAATGTCCAAATGGACCGAACAGAGCTCCACCTGACCCTCATCACCTAGGAGTACCTTCGGGTGTGTCTAAAACAATTTATGAGCCTATGGTACATTTAACGCAAACCGAGCACCTATCTTGCACCAACGCTAACACTGTCTCAAAACAGATTGAAACAAGATTCCACATGACTGACGTCACGAAGGAGTTCCATCGGGTGCCTCCAATAATATTTCTGAGCCTACGGTACATTAAACGCAAACCATGCACCTATCTTGCGTCAAGATTAGCACTGTCTCCAAACGGACTGAACCGAGCTTCCCTTGAGCGTCGTCACCTAGGAGTCCGATCGAGTGCGTCCAAAACGATTTCTATGCCTATGGTATGTTCGATGCAAAGCGTGCACCTATCTTGCACTGATACTAACACTATTTCCAAATGGGCTAAAACAAGATTCCACATGACCCACGTCACTTACGAGTTCCATCGGGTGCGTCCAAAACCATTTATGAGCCTATGGTACATTCAGTGCAAACCTGCACCTATCATGCATCAAGATTAGCACTATCTCTAAACGGACCGAACAGAGCTCCACCTGACCCTTGTCACCTAGGAGTACCATCGGGTGCATCTAAAATAATTTATGAGCCTATGGTACGTTTGACACAAACCGAGCACATATCTTGCAGCGACGCTAACACTGTCTCAAAACAGATCGAAACGAGATTCCACATAACCCACATCACCTTGAAGTTCCATCAGGTGCCTCCAATGCTATTTCTGAGACTATGGTACGTTCTACGCAAACCGTGCACCAATCTTGCATCAAGAGTAGCACAATCTCCAAACGGACCGAACCGAGCTTCCACTTGAGCCTCGTCTCCTAGGAGTCCCATCGAGTGCGTCCAAAATGATTTCTATGCCTATGGTATGTTCGGTGCAAACCGTGCACCTATCTTGCAATGACACCAACACTTTATCCAAACGAACTAAAATGAGATTCCACATGACCCACGTCACTCACGAGTTCTATCGGGTGCGTTCTAAACTATTTATGAGCCTATGTTACGTTCAGTGCAAACCGTGCACCTATCTTTCGTGAAGATTAGCACTATCTCCAATCGGACCAAACCGTGCACCACTAGACCCTCGTCACCTAAGAGTACCATCGGGCGTGTCTAAAATGATTTATGAGCCTATGGTATGTTTGATGCAAACCGAGCAACTATCTTGCACCGATGCTAAAACTGTCTCAAAACAGATCAAAACGAGATTCGACATAACCCACATCACCTAGGAGTTTCATCGGGTGCCTCCAATACTATTTTCGAGCCTATGGTACGTTCGATGCAAACCACGCACTAATCTTGCATCAAGAGTTGCACTATCTCCAAACGGACCGAGGCGAGCTTCCAGTTGAGCCTTGTCAACTAGGAGTCCCATCGAGTGCGTCCAAAATGATTTCTATGCCTACAGTATGTTAAGTGCAAACCGTGCACCTATCTTGCACTAACACTAACACTGTCTCTAAACGGACTAAAACGAGATTCAACACGACCCACATCACTTTCGAGTTTCACCAGACCCTCGTCACCGAGGAGTACCATCGGGTGCGTCTAAAATAATTTATGAGCTAATGGTACGTTTCACACAAACCGAGCACTGATCTTGCACCTACACTAAAACTATCTCAAAACAAATCGAAACGAGATTACACATGACCCACATCACCTCGAAGTTCCTTCAGGTGCCTCCAATACTATATCCGAGCCTACGGTACGTTCGACGCAAACCATGCACCAATACTGCATCAAGAGTTGCACTATCTCCAAACGGACCGAACCGAGCTTTCACTTGAGCCTTGTCAGCTAGGAGTCCCATCGAGTGCGTCCAAAATGATTTATATGCCTACAGTATGTTCGGTGCAAACCATGCACCTGTCTTGCATTGACACTAACACTGTCTCCAAACAGACTAAAACGAGATTCCACACGACCCACATCTCTTACGAGTTTCATCGGGTGCGTCCAAAATTATTTATGAGCCTATGGTATGTTCAGTGCAAACCATGCACCTGTCTTGCATCAAGATTACAACAGTCTCCAAATGGACCGAACAAAGCTCCACCAGACCCTTATCACCTAGGAGTACCTTCGGATGTGTCTAAAACAATTTATGAGCCTATGGTACGTTTGACGCAAACCGAGCACCTATCTTGCACCGACGCTAACACTGTCTCAAAATAGATTGAAACGAGATTCCACATGACTGATGTCACCAAGGAGTTCCATCGGGTGCCTCCAATAATATTTTTCAGCCTACGTTACATTCAACGCAAACCGTGCACCTATCTTGCGTCAAGATTAGCACTGTCTCCAAACGGACCGAACCGAGCTTCCAATTGAGCCTCATCACCTAGGCGTCCGATCGAGTGCGTCGAAAACGATTTCTATGCCTATGGTATGTTCGGTGCAAACCGTGTACCTATCTTGCACTGACACTAACACTGTCTCCAAACAGACTAAAACGAGATTCCACACGACCTAAGTCGCTTACGAGTTTCATCAGGTGCGTCCAAAATTATTTATGAGCCTATGGTATGTTCAGTGCAAACCATGCACCTGTCTTGCATCAAGATTAGCACAATGTCCAAATGGACCGAACAGAGCTCCACCTGACCCTCATCACCTAGGAGTACCTTCGGGTGTGTCTAAAACAATTTATGAGCCTATGGTACATTTAACGCAAACCGAGCACCTATCTTGCACCAACGCTAACACTGTCTCAAAACAGATTGAAACAAGATTCCACATGACTGACGTCACGAAGGAGTTCCATCGGGTGCCTCCAATAATATTTCTGAGCCTACGGTACATTAAACGCAAACCATGCACCTATCTTGCGTCAAGATTAGCACTGTCTCCAAACGGACTGAACCGAGCTTCCCTTGAGCGTCGTCACCTAGGAGTCCGATCGAGTGCGTCCAAAACGATTTCTATGCCTATGGTATGTTCGATGCAAAGCGTGCACCTATCTTGCACTGATACTAACACTATTTCCAAATGGGCTAAAACAAGATTCCACATGACCCACGTCACTTACGAGTTCCATCGGGTGCGTCCAAAACCATTTATGAGCCTATGGTACATTCAGTGCAAACCTGCACCTATCATGCATCAAGATTAGCACTATCTCTAAACGGACCGAACAGAGCTCCACCTGACCCTTGTCACCTAGGAGTACCATCGGGTGCATCTAAAATAATTTATGAGCCTATGGTACGTTTGACACAAACCGAGCACATATCTTGCAGCGACGCTAACACTGTCTCAAAACAGATCGAAACGAGATTCCACATAACCCACATCACCTTGAAGTTCCATCAGGTGCCTCCAATGCTATTTCTGAGACTATGGTACGTTCTACGCAAACCGTGCACCAATCTTGCATCAAGAGTAGCACAATCTCCAAACGGACCGAACCGAGCTTCCACTTGAGCCTCGTCTCCTAGGAGTCCCATCGAGTGCGTCCAAAATGATTTCTATGCCTATGGTATGTTCGGTGCAAACCGTGCACCTATCTTGCAATGACACCAACACTTTATCCAAACGAACTAAAATGAGATTCCACATGACCCACGTCACTCACGAGTTCTATCGGGTGCGTTCTAAACTATTTATGAGCCTATGTTACGTTCAGTGCAAACCGTGCACCTATCTTTCGTGAAGATTAGCACTATCTCCAATCGGACCAAACCGTGCACCACTAGACCCTCGTCACCTAAGAGTACCATCGGGCGTGTCTAAAATGATTTATGAGCCTATGGTATGTTTGATGCAAACCGAGCAACTATCTTGCACCGATGCTAAAACTGTCTCAAAACAGATCAAAACGAGATTCGACATAACCCACATCACCTAGGAGTTTCATCGGGTGCCTCCAATACTATTTTCGAGCCTATGGTACGTTCGATGCAAACCACGCACTAATCTTGCATCAAGAGTTGCACTATCTCCAAACGGACCGAGGCGAGCTTCCAGTTGAGCCTTGTCAACTAGGAGTCCCATCGAGTGCGTCCAAAATGATTTCTATGCCTACAGTATGTTAAGTGCAAACCGTGCACCTATCTTGCACTAACACTAACACTGTCTCTAAACGGACTAAAACGAGATTCAACACGACCCACATCACTTTCGAGTTTCACCAGACCCTCGTCACCGAGGAGTACCATCGGGTGCGTCTAAAATAATTTATGAGCTAATGGTACGTTTCACACAAACCGAGCACTGATCTTGCACCTACACTAAAACTATCTCAAAACAAATCGAAACGAGATTACACATGACCCACATCACCTCGAAGTTCCTTCAGGTGCCTCCAATACTATATCCGAGCCTACGGTACGTTCGACGCAAACCATGCACCAATACTGCATCAAGAGTTGCACTATCTCCAAACGGACCGAACCGAGCTTTCACTTGAGCCTTGTCAGCTAGGAGTCCCATCGAGTGCGTCCAAAATGATTTATATGCCTACAGTATGTTCGGTGCAAACCATGCACCTGTCTTGCATTGACACTAACACTGTCTCCAAACAGACTAAAACGAGATTCCACACGACCCACATCTCTTACGAGTTTCATCGGGTGCGTCCAAAATTATTTATGAGCCTATGGTATGTTCAGTGCAAACCATGCACCTGTCTTGCATCAAGATTACAACAGTCTCCAAATGGACCGAACAAAGCTCCACCAGACCCTTATCACCTAGGAGTACCTTCGGATGTGTCTAAAACAATTTATGAGCCTATGGTACGTTTGACGCAAACCGAGCACCTATCTTGCACCGACGCTAACACTGTCTCAAAATAGATTGAAACGAGATTCCACATGACTGATGTCACCAAGGAGTTCCATCGGGTGCCTCCAATAATATTTTTCAGCCTACGTTACATTCAACGCAAACCGTGCACCTATCTTGCGTCAAGATTAGCACTGTCTCCAAACGGACCGAACCGAGCTTCCAATTGAGCCTCATCACCTAGGCGTCCGATCGAGTGCGTCGAAAACGATTTCTATGCCTATGGTATGTTCGGTGCAAACCGTGTACCTATCTTGCACTGACACTAACACTGTCTCCAAACAGACTAAAACGAGATTCCACACGACCTAAGTCGCTTACGAGTTTCATCAGGTGCGTCCAAAATTATTTATGAGCCTATGGTATGTTCAGTGCAAACCATGCACCTGTCTTGCATCAAGATTAGCACAATGTCCAAATGGACCGAACAGAGCTCCACCTGACCCTCATCACCTAGGAGTACCTTCGGGTGTGTCTAAAACAATTTATGAGCCTATGGTACATTTAACGCAAACCGAGCACCTATCTTGCACCAACGCTAACACTGTCTCAAAACAGATTGAAACAAGATTCCACATGACTGACGTCACGAAGGAGTTCCATCGGGTGCCTCCAATAATATTTCTGAGCCTACGGTACATTAAACGCAAACCATGCACCTATCTTGCGTCAAGATTAGCACTGTCTCCAAACGGACTGAACCGAGCTTCCCTTGAGCGTCGTCACCTAGGAGTCCGATCGAGTGCGTCCAAAACGATTTCTATGCCTATGGTATGTTCGGTGCAAAGCGTGCACCTATCTTGCACTGATACTAACACTATTTCCAAATGGGCTAAAACAAGATTCCACATGACCCACGTCACTTACGAGTTCCATCGGGTGCGTCCAAAACCATTTATGAGCCTATGGTACATTCAGTGCAAACCTGCACCTATCATGCATCAAGATTAGCACTATCTCTAAACAGACCGAACAGAGCTCCACCTGACCCTTGTCACCTAGGAGTACCATCGGGTGCATCTAAAATAATTTATGAGCCTATGGTACGTTTGACACAAACCGAGCACATATCTTGCAGCGACGCTAACACTGTCTCAAAACAGATCGAAACGAGATTCCACATAACCCACATCACCTAGAAGTTCCATCAGGTGCCTCCAATGCTATTTCTGAGACTATGGTACGTTCTACGCAAACCGTGCACCAATCTTGCATCAAGAGTAGCACAATCTCCAAACGGACCGAACCGAGCTTCCACTTGAGCCTCGTCTCCTAGGAGTCCCATCGAGTGCGACCAAAATGATTTCTATGCCTATGGTATGTTCGGTGCAAACCGTGCACCTATCTTGCAATGACACCAACACTTTATCCAAACGAACTAAAATGAGATTCCACTTGACCCACGTCACTCACGAGTTCTATCGGGTGCGTTCTAAACTATTTATGAGCCTATGTTACGTTCAGTGCAAACCGTGCACCTATCTTTCGTGAAGATTAGCACTATCTCCAATCGGACCAAACCGTGCACCACTAGACCCTCATCACCTAAGAGTACCATCGGGCGTGTCTAAAATGATTTATGAGCCTATGGTATGTTTGATGCAAACCGAGCAACTATCTTGCACCGATGCTAAAACTGTCTCAAAACAGATCAAAACGAGATTCGACATAACCCACATCACCTAGGAGTTCCATCGGGTGCCTCCAATACTATTTTCGAGCCTATGGTACGTTCGATGCAAACCACGCACTAATCTTGCATCAAGAGTTGCACTATCTCCAAACGGACCGAGGCGAGCTTCCAGTTGAGCCTTGTCAACTAGGAGTCCCATCGAGTGCGTCCAAAATGATTTCTATGCCTATAGGTGCAAACCGTGTACCTATCTTGCACTAACACTAACACTGTCTCTAAACGGACTAAAACGAGATTCAACACGACCCACATCACTTTCGAGTTTCACCAGACCCTCGTCACCGAGGAGTACCATCGGGTGCGTCTAAAATAATTTATGAGCTAATGGTACGTTTCACACAAACCGAGCACTGATCTTGCACCTACACTAAAACTATCTCAAAACAAATCGAAACGAGATTACACACGACCCACATCACCTCGAAGTTCCTTCAGGTGCCTCCAATACTATATCCGAGCCTACGGTACGTTCGACGCAAACCATGCACCAATATTGCATCAAGAGTTGCACTATCTCCAAACGGATCGAACCGAGCTTTCACTTGAGCCTTGTCAGCTAGGAGTCCCATCGAGTGCGTCCAAAATGATTTATATGCCTACAGTATGTTCGGTGCAAACCATGCACCTGTCTTGCATTGACACTAACACTGTCTCCAAACAGACTAAAACGAGATTCCACACGACCCACATCTCTTACGAGTTTCATCGGGTGCGTCCAAAATTATTTATGAGCCTTTGGTATGTTCAGTGCAAACCATGCACCTGTCTTGCATCAAGATTACAACAGTCTCCAAATGGACCGAACAGAGCTCCACCAGACCCTTATCACCTAGGAGTACCTTCGGGTGTGTCTAAAACAATTTATGAGCCTATGGTACGTTTGACGCAAACCGAGCACCTATCTTGCACCGACACTAACACTGTCTCAAAATAGATTGAAACGAGATTCCACATGACTGATGTCACCAAGGAGTTCCATCGGGTGCCTCCAATAATATTTTTGAGCCTACGGTACATTCAACGCAAACCGTGCACCTATCTTGAGTCAAGATTAGCACTGTCTCCAAACGGACCGAACCGAGCTTCCAATTGAGCCTCATCACCTAGGCGTCCGATCGAGTGCGTCGAAAACGATTTCTATGCCTATGGTATGTTCGGTGCAAACCGTGTACCTATCTTGCACTGACACTAACACTGTCTCCAAACAGACTAAAACGAGATTCCACACGACCCACGTCGCTTATGAGTTTCATCGGGTGCGTCCAAAATTATTTATGAGCCTATGGTATGTTCAGTGCAAACCATGCACCTGTCTTGCATCAAGATTAGCACAATGTCCAAATGGACCGAACAGAGCTCCACCTGACCCTCATCACCTAGGAGTACCTTCGGGTGTGTCTAAAACAATTTATGAGCCTATGGTACGTTTAACGCAAACCGAGCACCTATCATGCACCAACGCTAACACTGTCTCAAAACAGATTGAAACAAGATTCCACATGACTGACGTCACGAAGGAGTTCCATCGGGTGCCTCCAATAATATTTCTGAGCCTACGGTACATTAAACGCAAACCATGCACCTATCTTGCGTCAAGATTAGCACTGTCTCCAAACGGACTGAACCGAGCTTCCCTTGAGCGTCGTCACCTAGGAGTCCGATCGAGTGCGTCCAAAACGATTTCTATGCCTATGGTATGTTCGGTGCAAAGCGTGCACCTATCTTGCACTGATACTAACACTATTTCCAAATGGGCTAAAACAAGATTCCACATGACCCACGTCACTTACGAGTTCCATCGGGTGCGTCCAAAACCATTTATGAGCCTATGGTACGTTCAGTGCAAACCTGCACCTATCATGCATCAAGATTAGCACTATCTCTAAACGGACCGAACAGAGCTCCACCTGACGCTTGTCACCTAGGAGTACCATCGGGTGCATCTAAAATAATTTATGAGCCTATGGTACGTTTGACACAAACCGAGCACATATCTTGCAGCGACGCTAACACTGTCTCAAAACAGATCGAAACGAGATTCCACATAACCCACATCACCTCGAAGTTCCATCAGGTGCCTCCAATACTATTTCTGAGACTATGGTACGTTCTACGCAAACCGTGCACCAATCTTGCATCAAGAGTAGCACAATCCCCAAACGGACCGAACCGAGCTTCCACTTGGGCCTCGTCTCCTAGGAGTCCCATCAAGTGCGTCCAAAACGATTTCTATGCCTATGGTATGTTCGGTGCAAACCGTGCACCTATCTTGCAATGACACCAACACTTTATCCAAACGAACTAAAATGAGATTCCACATGACCCACGTCACTCACGAGTTCTATCGGGTGCGTTCTAACTATTTATGAGCCTATGTTACGTTCAGTGCAAACCGTGCACCTATCTTTCGTGAAGTTAGCACTATCTCCAATCGGACCAAACCGTGCACCACTAGACCCTCGTCACCTAAGAGTACCATTGGGCGTGTCTAAAATGATTTATGAGCCTATGTATGTTTGATGCAAACCGAGCAACTATCTTGCACCGATGCTAAAACTGTCTCAAAACAGATCAAAACGAGATTCGACATAACCCACATCACCTAGGAGTTCCATCGGGTGCCTCCAATACTATTTTCGAGCCTATGGTACGTTCGATGCAAACCACGCACTAATTTTGCATCAAGAGTTGCACTATCTCCAAACGGACCGAGGCGAGCTTCCAGTTGAGCCTTGTCAACTAGGAGTCCATCGAGTGCGTCCAAATGATTTCTATGCCTACAGTATGTTCAGTGCAAACCGTGCACCTATCTTGCACTAACACTAACACTGTCTCTAAACGGACTAAAACGAGATTCAACACGACCCACATCACTTTCGAGTTTCACCAGACCCTCGTCACCGAGGAGTACCATCGGGTGCGTCTAAAATAATTTATGAGCTAATGATACGTTTCACACAAACCGAGCACTGATCTTGCACCTACACTAAAACTATCTCAAAACAAATCGAAACGAGATTACACATGACCCACATCACCTCGAAGTTCCTTCAGGTGCCTCCAATACTATATCCGAGCCTACGGTACGTTCGACGCAAACCGTGCACCAATATTGCATCAAGAGTTGCACTATCTCCAAACGGACCGAACCGAGCTTCCACCTGAGCCTCGTCACCTAGGAGTCCCATCGAGTGCGTCCAAAATGATTTCTATGCCTACGGTATGTTCGGTGCAAACCGTGCACCTATCTTGCACTGACACTAACACTGTCTCCAAACAGACTAAAACGAGATTCCACACGACCCACGTCGCTTACGAGTTTAATCGGGTGCGTCAAAATTATTTATGAGCTTATGGTATGTTCAGTGCAAACCATGCGCCTGTCTTGCATCAAGATTGGCACAATCTCCAAATGGACCGAATAGAGCTCCACCAGACCCTCATCACCTAGGAGTACATTCAGGTGTGTCTAAAACAATTTATGAGCCCATGGTACATTTGGCGCAAACGAGCACCTATCTTGCACCGACGCTAACACTGTCTCAAAACAGATTGAAACGAGATTCCACATGACTAACGTCACCAAGGAGTTCCATCGGGTGCCTCCAATAATATATCTAAGCCTACGGTAGATTCAACACAAACCGTGCACTAATCTTGCATCAAGAGTAGCACTATCCCCAAACGTACGAACCGAGCTCCACTTGAGCCTCGTCACCTAGGAGTCCCATCGAGTGCGTCCCAAAATGATTTCTATGCCTATGGTATGTTCGGTGCAAACCGTGTACCTTTCTTGCTCTGACACTAACACTGTCTCCTAACAGACTAAAATGAGATTCAACACGACCCACGTCACTTTTGAGTTTCACTAGACCCTCGTCACCGAGGAGTACCA
>CM039610.1:23404538-23426583 GCA_022457205.1 Saccharum spontaneum | reverse complement strand
CATCGGGTGCGTCTAAAATAATTTATGAGCTAATGATACGTTTCACACAAACCGAGCACTGATCTTGCACCTACACTAAAACTATCTCAAAACAAATCGAAACGAGATTACACATGACCCACATCACCTCGAAGTTCCTTCAGGTGCCTCCAATACTATATCCGAGCCTACGGTACGTTCGACGCAAACCGTGCACCAATATTGCATCAAGAGTTGCACTATCTCCAAACGGACCGAACCGAGCTTCCACCTGAGCCTCGTCACCTAGGAGTCCCATCGAGTGCGTCCAAAATGATTTCTATGCCTACGGTATGTTCGGTGCAAACCGTGCACCTATCTTGCACTGACACTAACACTGTCTCCAAACAGACTAAAACGAGATTCCACACGACCCACGTCGCTTACGAGTTTAATCGGGTGCGTCCAAAATTATTTATGAGCTTATGGTATGTTCAGTGCAAACCATGCGCCTGTCTTGCATCAAGATTGGCACAATCTCCAAATGGACCGAATAGAGCTCCACCAGACCCTCATCACCTAGGAGTACATTCAGGTGTGTCTAAAACAATTTATGAGCCCATGGTACATTTGGCGCAAACCGAGCACCTATCTTGCACCGACGCTAACACTGTCTCAAAACAGATTGAAACGAGATTCCACATGACTAACGTCACCAAGGAGTTCCATCGGGTGCCTCCAATAATATATCTAAGCCTACGGTAGATTCAACACAAACCGTGCACTAATCTTGCATCAAGAGTAGCACTATCCCCAAACGTACGAACCGAGCTCCACTTGAGCCTCGTCACCTAGGAGTCCCATCGAGTGCGTCCAAAATGATTTCTATGCCTATGGTATGTTCGGTGCAAACCGTGTACCTTTCTTGCTCTGACACTAACACTGTCTCCTAACAGACTAAAATGAGATTCAACACGACCCACGTCACTTTTGAGTTTCACTAGACCCTCGTCACCGAGGAGTACCATCCAGTGCGTCTAAAACAATTTATGAGCCAATGGTACGTTTCACTCAAACCGAGCACTGATCTTGCACCGACACTAACACTGTCTCAGAACAAATCGAAACAAGATTACACATGACCGACATAACCTCGGAGTTCCTTCAGGTGCCTCCAATACTATATCCGAGCCTACGGTACGTTCGATGCAAACCGTGCACCAATATTGCATCAAGAGTTGCACTATCTCAAAATGGACCGAACCGAGCTTTCACTTGAGCCTCGTCACCTAGGAGTCCCATCAAGTGCGTCCAAAATGATTTATATGCCTACGGTATGTTCGGTGCAAACCATGCACCTATTTTGCATTGACACTAACACTATCTCCAAACAGACTAAAATGAGATTCCACACGACCCACATCTCTTACGAGTTTCATCGGGTGCGTCCAAAATTATTTATGAGCCTTTGGTATGTTCAGTGCAAACCATGCACCTGTCTTGCATCAAGATTACAACAGTCTCCAAATGGACCGAACAGAGCTCCACCAGACCCTTATCACCTAGGAGTACCTTCGGGTGTGTCTAAAACAATTTATGAGCCTATGGTACATTTGACGCAAACCGAGCACCTATCTTGCACCGACGCTAACACTGTCTCAAAATAGATTGAAACGAGATTCCACATGACTGATGTCACCATGGAGTTCCATCGGGTGCCTCCAATAATATTTTTGAGCCTATGGTACATTCAACGCAAACCGTGCACCTATCTTGCGTCAAGATTAGCACTGTCTCCAAACGGACCAAACCGAGCTTCCAATTGAGCCTCATCACCTAGGCGTCCGATCAAGTGCATCGAAAACGATTTCTATGCCTATGGTATGTTCGGTGCAAACCGTGTACCTATCTTGCACTGACACTAACACTGTCTCCAAACAGACTAAAACGAGATTCCACACGACCCACGTCGCTTACGAGTTTCATCGGGTGCGTCCAAAATTATTTATGAGCCTATGGTATGTCCAGTGCAAACCATGCTCCTGTCTTGCATCAAGATTAGCACAATGTCCAAATGGACCGAACTGAGCTCCACCTGACCTTCATCACCTAGGAGTACCTTCGGGTGTGTCTAAAATAATTTATGAGCCTATGGTACGTTTAACGCAAACCAAG
The DNA here is from genome assembly GCA_022457205.1 of Saccharum spontaneum. NCBI lineage: Eukaryota > Viridiplantae > Streptophyta > Magnoliopsida > Poales > Poaceae > Saccharum > Saccharum spontaneum. The sequence continues at coordinate 23,424,450 of CM039610.1, read as the reverse complement.
CACCTATCTTGCACCGACGCTAACACTGTCTCAAAACAGATTGAAACAAGATTCCACATGACTGACGTCACCAAGGAGTTCCATCGGGTGCCTCCAATAATATTTCCGAGCCTACGGTACATTAAACGCAAACCATGCACCTATCTTGCGTCAAGATTAGCACTGTCTCCAAATGGACTGAACGAGCTTCCCTTGAGCGTCGTCACCTAGGAGTCCGATCGAGTGCGTCCAAAACGATTTCTATGCTTATGGTATGTTCGGTGCAAAGCGTGCACCGATCTTGCACTGATACTAACACTATTTCCAAATGGGTTAAAACAAGATTCCACATGACCCACGTCACTTACGAGTTCCATCGGGTGCGTCCAAAACCATTTGTGAGCCTATGGTACGTTCAGTGCAAACCATGCACCTATCATGCATCAAGATTAGCACTATCTCTAAACGGACCAAACAGAGCTCCACCTGACCCTTGTCACCTAGGAGTACCATCGGGTGCATCTAAAATAATTTATGAGCCTATGGTACGTTTGACACAAACCGAGCACATATCTTGCAGCGATGCTAACACTGTCTCAAAACAGATCGAAACGAGATTCCACATAACCCACATCACCTCGAAGTTCCATCAGGTGCCTCCAATACTATTTCTGAGACTATGGTACGTTCTACGCAAACCGTGCACCAATCTTGCATCAAGAGTAGCCAATCTCCAAACGGACCGAACCGAGCTTCCACTTGAGCCTCGTCTCCTAGGAGTCCCATCGAGTGCGTCCAAAACGATTTCTATGCCTATGGTATGTTCGGTGCAAACCGTGCACCTATCTTGCAATGACACCAACACTTTATCCAAACGAACTAAAATGAGATTCCACATGACCCACGTCACTCACGAGTTCTATCGGGTGCGTTCTAAACTATTTATGAGCCTATGTTACGTTCAGTGCAAACCGAGCACCTATCTTTCATGAAGATTAGCACTATCTCCAATCGGACCAAACCGTGCACCACTAGACCCTCGTCACCTATGAGTACCATCAGGCGTGTCTAAAATGATTTATGAGCCTATGATATGTTTGATGCAAACCGAGCAACTATCTTGCACCGATGCTAAAACTGTCTCAAAACAGATCAAAACGAGATTCGACATAACCCACATCACCTAGGAGTTCCATCGGGTGCCTCCAATACTATTTTTGAGCCTATGGTACGTTCGATGCAAACCACGCACTAATCTTGCATCAAGAGTTGCACTAACTCCAAACAAATCGAGGCGAGCTTCCAGTTGAGCCTTGTCACCTAGGAGTCCCATCGAGTGCGTCCAAAATGATTTCTATGCCTACAGTTTGTTCAGTGCAAACCGTGCACCTATCTTGCACTAACACTAACACTGTCTCCAAACGAAGTAAAACGAGATTCCACATGACCCACATCACTTTCAAATTTCACCAGACCCTCGTCACCGAGGAGTACCATCGGGTGCGTCTAAAACAATTTATGAGCCAATGGTACGTTTCACACAAACCGAACTCTGATCGTGCACCGAAACTAACGCTGTCTCAGAACAAATCGAAACGAGATTACACATGACCCACATCACCTCGGTGTTCCTTCAGGTGCCTCCAATACTATATCTGAGCCTATGGTACGTTCAACGCAAACCGTGCACCAATATTGCATCAAGAGTTGCACTATCTCCAAACGGACCGAACCGAGTTTCCACCTGAGCCTAGTCACCTAGGAGTCCCATCGAGTGCGTCCAAAATGATTTCTATGCCTACGGTATGTTCGGTGCAAACCGTGCACCTATCTTGCACTGACACTAACACTGTCTCCAAACGGACTAAAACGAGATTCCACATGACCCACGTCGCTTACGAGTTTCATCGGGTGCGTCCAAAATTATTTATGAGCCTATGTTATGTTCAGTGCAAACCATGCACCTGTCTTGCATCAAGATTGGCACAATCTTCAAATGGACCGAATAGAGCTCCACCAAACCCTCATCACCTAGGAGTATCTTCAGGTGTGTCTAAAACAATTTATGAGCCCATGGTACGTTTGGCGCAAACCGAGCACCTATCTTGCACTGACGCTAACACTGTCTCAAAACAGATTGAAACGAGATTCCACATGACTAATGTCACCAAGGAGTTCCATCGGGTGCCTCCAATAATATTTCTGAGCCTACGGTACATTCAACGCAAACCGTGCACTAATCTTGCATCAAGAGTAGCACTATCCCCAAACGGACCGAACCAAGCTTCCACTTGAGCCTCGTCACCTAGGAGTCCCATCGAGTGCGTCCAAAATGATTTCTAGGCCTATGGTATGTTCGGTGCAAACCGTGTACCTATCTTGCTCTGACACTAACACTGTCTCCAAACAGACTAAAACGAGATTGCTCACGACCCACGTCTCGTACGAGTTCCATCGGGTGCGTCCAAAACTATTTATGAGCCTATGGTACGTTCAGTGCAAACCATGCACCTATCTTGCATCAAAATTAGCACCATCTCTAAACGGACCGAACAGAGCTCCACCTGACCCTTGTCACCTAGGAGTACCATCGGGTGCATCTAAAACAATTTATGAGCCTATGGTACGTTTGACACAAACCGAGCACATATCTTGCAGCGACGCTAACACTGTCTCAAAACAGATCGAAACGAGATTCCACATTACCCACATCACCTCGGAGTTCCATCAGGTGCCTCTAATATTATTTCTAAGACTATGGTACGTTCTACGCAAACCGTGCACCAATCTTGCATCAAGAGTAGCAGAATCTCCAAACGGACCAAACCGAGCTTCCACTTGAGCCTCGTCTCCAAGGAGTCCCGTCGAGTGCGTCCAAAATGATTTCTATGCCTATGGTATGTTCGGTGCAAACCGTGCACCTATCTTGCAATGACACCAACCCTTTATCCAAACAATCTAAAACGAGATTCCACACGACCCACGTCACTCACGAGTTCTATTGGGTGCGTTCTAAACTATTTATGAGCCTATGTTACATTCAGTGCAAAACGTGCACCTATCTTGCGTGAAGATTAGCACTATCTCCAATCGGACAAAACCGTGCACCACTAGACCCTCGTGACCTAAGAGTACCATCGGGCACGTCTAAAATGATTTATGAGCCTATGGTATGTTTGACGCAAACCGAGCAACAATCTTGCACGGACGCTAAAACTGTCTCAAAACAGATCGAAATGAGATTCCACATAACCCACATCACCTAGAGTTCCATCGGGTGCCTCCAATACTATTTTCGAGCCTATGGTACGTTTGATGGAAATCACGCACTAATCTTGCTTCAAGAGTTGCATTATCTCCAAACGGACCGAGGTGAGCTTCTAGTTGAGCCTTGTCACCTAGGAGTCCCATCGAGTGTCCAAAATGATTTCTATGCCTACGGTATGTTCAGTGCAAACCGTGCACCTATCTTGCACTAACACTAACACTATCTCTAAATGGAGTAAAACGAGATTCCACACGACCGACGTCACTTTCGAGTTTCACCAGACCGTCGTCACCGAGGAGTACCATCGGATGCGTCTAAAACAATTTATGAGCCAATGGTACGTTTCACACAAACCGAGCACTGATCTTGCACCGACACTAACACTGTCTCAGAACAAATCGAAACGAGTTTACACAAGACCCACATCACCTCGGAGTTCCTTAAGGTGCCTCCAAGACTATATCCGAGCCTACGGTACGTTTGACGCAAACCGTGCACCAATATTGCATCAAGAGTTGCACTATCTCCGAACGGACCGAACCGAGCTTCCACTTGAGCCTCATCACCTAGGAGTCCCATCGAGTGCGTCCAAAATGATTTCTATGCCTACGGTATGTTCGGTGCAAACCGTGCACCTATCTTGCACGGACACTAACACTGTCTCCAAACAGACTAAAACGAGATTCCACACGACCCACGTCGCTTACGAGTTTCATCGAGTGCATCTAAAATTATTTATGAGCCTATGGTATGTTCAGTCCAAACCATGCACCTGTCTTGCATCAAGATTAGCACAATCTCCAAAGGGACTGAATGGAGCTCCACCAGACCCTCATCACCTAGGAGTACCTTCGGGTGTGTCTAAAACAATTTATGAGCCTATGGTACGTTTGACGCAAACCGTGCACCTATCTTGCATCGACGCTAACACTGTCTCCAAACAGATTGAAATGAGATTCCACATGACTGACGTCACCAAGGAGTTCCATCGGGTGCCTCCAATAATATTTCTGAGCCTATGGTACATTCAACGCAAACCGTGCACTAATCTTGCATCAAGAGTAGCACTATCCCCAAACAGACCGAACCGACCTTCCACTTGAGCCTCGTCACCTAGGAGTCCCATCGAGTGCGTCCAAAATGATTTCTATGCCTTTGGTATGTTCGGTGCAAACCGTGTACCTATCTTGCACTGACACTAACACTGTCTCCAGACAGACTAAAACGAGATTGCACACGACCCACGTCTCATACGAGTTCCATCGGGTGCGTCCAAAACTATTATTGAACCTATGGTACGTTCCGAGCAAACCATGCACCTATCTTGCATCAAGAGTAGCACTATCTTCAAACGGACCGAACAGAGCGCCACCAGACCCTCGTCACCTAGAAGTACCATCTGGTGCGTCTAAAACGATTTATGAGCCAATGGTACGTTTGACGCAAACCGAGCACCTATCCTGCACCGACGCTAACACTGTCTCAAACAGATCGAAACGAGTTCCACATGACCCATGTCACCTAGGAGTTCCATCGGTTGCCACCAATACTATTTCCGAGCCTACAGGACTTTTGATGCAAACCATGCACCAATCTTGAATCAAGAGTACCGGTATCTCCAAATGGACCGAACCGAGCTTCCACTTGAGACTGGTCACCTAGGAGTTCCATCGAGTGTGTCCAAAATGATTTCTAAGCCTACGGTATGTTCAGCGCAAATCACACACCTATCTTGCACTGACACTAACAATGTCTCCAAATGGACTAAAACGAGATTCCGCACGACCCACGTCATTTTTGAGTTGCATCGGGTGCGTTCAAAACTATTTGTGAGCCTATGGTTTGTTCCACGCAAACCATGCACCTGTCTTGTGTGCAGATTTGCACTACCTCCAAACAGACCGAACATAGCTCCACCAGACCCACGTCACCAAGGAGTACCATCGGGTGCGTCTAAAACAATTTATGAGCCAATGGTACGTTTGACGCAAACCGAGCACCTATCATACACCGACTCTAACACAGTCTCTAACAGATCGAAACGAGTTCCACATGACCCACATCACCTCAAAGTTCCATCAGGTGCTTCCAATACTATTTATGAGACTATGGTACGTTCTACGCAAACCGTGCACCAGTCTTGCATCAAGAGTAGCACAATCTCCAAACGGACCGAACCGAGCTTCCACTTGAGCCTCGTCACCTAGGAGTCCCATCGAGTGCGTCCAAAATGATTTCTATGCCTATGGTATGTTCGGTGCAAACCGTGTACCTATCTTGCACTGACACTAACACTGTCTCTAGACAGACTAAAACGAGATTCCACACGACCCACGTCTCATATGAGTTCCATCGGGTGTGTCCAAAACTATTAATGAACCTATGGTACGTTCCGAGCAAACCATGCACCTATCTTGCATCAAGAGTAGCACTATCTTCAAACGGACCAAACAGAGCGCCACCAGACCCTCGTCACCTAGAAGTACCATCTGGTGCATCTAAAACGATTTATGAGCCAATGGTACGTTTGACGCAAACCGAGCACCTATCCTGCACCGACGCTAACACTGTCTCAAACAGATCGAAACGAGTTCCACATGACCCATGTCACCTAGGAGTTCCATCGGTTGCCACCAATACTATTTCCGAGCCTACAGGACTTTTGATGCAAACCATGCACCAATCTTGAATCAAGAGTACCAGTATCTCCAAATGGACCGAACCGAGATTCCACTTGAGACTGGTCACCTAGGAGTTCCATCGAGTGTGTCCAAAATGATTTCTAAGCCTACGGTATGTTCAGCGCAAATCACGCACCTATCTTGCACTGACACTAACAATGTCTCCAAATGGACTAAAACGAGATTCCGCATGACCCACGTCATTTTTGAGTTGCATCGGGTGCGGCCAAAACTATTTGTGAGCCTATGGTTTGTTCCACGCAAACCATGCACCTATCTTGTGTCAAGATTAGCACTACCTCCAAACGGACCGAACATAGCTCCACCAGACCCACGTCACCGAGGAGTATCATCGGGTGCGTCTAAAATAATTTATGAGCCAATGGTACGTTTGACGCAAACCGAGCACCTATCCTGCACCAACTCAACACTGTCTCAAACAGATCGAAACGAGTTCCACATGACCCACATCACCTCGAAGTTCCATCAGGTGCCTCCAATACTATTTATGAGACTATGGTACGTTCTACGCAAACCGTGCACCAATCTTGCATCAAGAGTAGCACAATCTCCAAACGGACCGAACCGAGCTTCCACTTGAGCCTCGTCTCCTAGGAGTCCCATCGAGTGCGTCCAAAATGATTTCTATGCCTATGGTATGTTCAGTGCAAACCATGCACCTATCTTGCAATGACACCAACACTTTATCCAAACGAACTAAAACGAGATTCCACACGACCCACGTCCCTCATGAGTTCTATCGGGAGCGTTCTAAACTATTTATGAGCCTATGTTATGTTCAGTGCAAACCGTGCACCTATCTTGCGTGAAGATTAGCACTATCTCCAATCGGACCGAACCATGCACCACTAGACCCTTGTCACCTAAGAGTACCATCGAGCGCGTCTAAAATGATTTATGAGCCTATGGTATGTTTGATGCAAACCGAGCAACTATCTTGAACCGACGCTAAAACTGTCACAAAACAGATCGAAACGAGATTCCACATAACCCACATCACCTAGGAGTTCCATCAGGTGCCTCCAATACTATTTTTGAGCCTATGGTACGTTCGATGCAAACCACGCACTAATCTTGCATCAAGAGTTGCACTATCTCCAAATGGACCGAGGCGAGCTTCCAGTTGAGCCTTGTCACCTAGGAGTCCCATCGAGTGCGTCTAAAATGATTTGTATGCCTATGGTATGTTCAGTGCAAACCATGCACCTATCTTGCAATGACACCAACACTTTATCCAAACGAACTAAAACGAGATTCCACACGACCCACGTCCCTCATGAGTTCTATCGGGAGCGTTCTAAACTATTTATGAGCCTATGTTATGTTCAGTGCAAACCGTGCACCTATCTTGCGTGAAGATTAGCACTATCTCCAATCGGACCGAACCATGCACCACTAGACCCTTGTCACCTAAGAGTACCATCGAGCGCGTCTAAAATGATTTATGAGCCTATGGTATGTTTGATGCAAACCGAGCAACTATCTTGAACCGACGCTAAAACTGTCACAAAACAGATCGAAACGAGATTCCACATAACCCACATCACCTAGGAGTTCCATCAGGTGCCTCCAATACTATTTTTGAGCCTATGGTACGTTCGATGCAAACCACGCACTAATCTTGCATCAAGAGTTGCACTATCTCCAAATGGACCGAGGCGAGCTTCCAGTTGAGCCTTGTCACCTAGGAGTCCCATCGAGTGCGTCTAAAATGATTTGTATGCCTATGGTATGTTCAGTGCAAACCATGCACCTATCTTGCACTGACACTAACACTGTCTCCAAATGGGCAAAAACGAGATTCCACATGACCCACATCACTTTTAAGTTTCACTAGACCCTCGTCACTGAGGAGTACAATCGGGTGCGTCTAAAACAATTTATGAGCCAATGGTACGTTTCACACAAACCGAGCACTGATCTTGCACCGACGCTAACAATGTCTCAGAACATATTGAAACGAGATTACACATGACCCACATCACCTTGGAGTTCCTTCGGGTGCCTCCAATACTATATCCGAGCCTACGGTACGTTTGACGCAAACAGTGCACCAATCTTGCCCCAAGAGTTGCACTATCTCCAAACGGACCGAACCGAGCTTCCAGTTGAGCCTCGTCACTTAGGAGTCCCATCGAGTGTGTCCACGATGATTTCTATGCCTATGGTATGTTCGGTGCAAACCGTAAACCTATCTTGCACTGACACTAACACTGTCCCCTAGACAGACTAAAACATGATTCCACACGACCCATGTCACTTACGAGTTTCATTGGGTGCGTCCAAAACTATTTATGAGCCTATGGTATGTACAGTGCAAACCATGCACCTGTCTTGCATCAAGATTAGCACAATCTCCAAATGGACCGAACAGAGCTCCACCAGACCCTCATCACATAGAAGTACCTTCGGGTGCGTCTAAAACAATTTATGAGCCTTTGGTACGTTTGACCAAACCGAGCACCTGTCTTGCACCGATGCTAACACTGTCTCAAAACAGATTGAAACGAGATTCCACATGACTGACGTCACCAAGGAGTTCCATCGGGTGCCTCTAATACTATTTTTGAGCCTACTGTACGTTCAACATAAACCGTGCACTAATCTTGCATCAATAGTAGCACTATCCCCAAACGGACTGAACCGAGCTTCCACTTGAGCCTCGTCACCTAGGAGTCCCATCGAGTGCGTCCAAAATGATTTCTATGCCTATGGTATGTTCGGTGCAAACCATGAACCTATCTAGCACTGACACTAACACTGTCTCCAAACAGACTAAAACGATATTCCACATGACCCACGTCACATATGAGTTCCATTGTGTGCGTCCAAAACTATTAATGAACTTATGGTATGTTCAGTGCAAACCATGCACCTATCTTGCATCAAGATTAGCATGATCTCCAATCGGACCGAACAGAGCGCCACCAGACCCTCGTCACCTAGAAGTACCATCTGGTGCGTCTAAAACGATTTCTGAGCCAAGGGTACGTTTGATGCAAAAAGAGCACCTATCCTGTATCGATGCTAACACTGTGTCAACACAGATCAAAACGAGTTCCACATGACCCACGTCACCTTGGAGTTCCATCGGTTGCCACCAATACTATTTCCGAGCCTATAGCACTTTTGAAGCAAACCATGTACCAATCTTGCATCAAGAGTAGCACTATTTCCAAATGGACGGAACCGAGCTTCCACTAGAGACTGGTCACCTAGGAGTCCCATCGAGTGCGTCCAAAATGATTTCTAAGCCTATGATATGTTTGGCATAAATCATGCACCTATCTTGTGTCAAGATTTGCACTATCTCCAAATGGATCGAACAGAGCTCCACCTGACCCTCGCCACCTAGGAGAACCATCAGGTGCGTCTAAAATGATTTATGAGCCTATGGTATGTTTGACGCAAACCGAGCACCAATCATGCACTGACACTAACACTGTCTCAAAACAGATCAAATCGAGATTCCACATGACCCACATCACCTAGGAGTTTCATCGGGTGCCTCCAGTACTATTTTTGAGAATACGGTACGTTTGACACAAACCAAGCACCAATCTTGCACCGACGCTAACATTGTGTCAAAACAAATCGAAACGAGATTCCACATGACCCACGTCACCTAGGAGTTCCATCGGGTGCCTCTAATACTATTTCCGAGCCTACAGTACGTTCAACGCGAACGGTGAACCAATCTTGCATCAATAGTTGCACTTTCTCCATACGGACCAAACCGAGCTTCCACTTGAGCCTCGTCACCTAGAAGTCCCATCGAGCGCGTCAAATATGATTTCTATGCCTATGGTATGTTCGGTGCAAACCGTGCACCTATCTTGCACAGACACTAACACTGTCCCAAAATAGACTAAAACGAGATTCCACATGACCCACGTCACTTACGAGTTTCATTGGGTGCGTGCAAAACTATTTATGAGCCTATGGTATGTTCAGTGCAAACCATGCACCTGTCTTGCATCAAGATTAGAACATCTCCAAATGGATCGAACAGATCTCCACCAGACCCTCATCACCTAGAAGTACCTTCGGGTGCGTCTAAAACAATTTATGAGCCTACGGTACGTTTGACCAAACCGAGCACCTGTCTTGCACCGACGCTAACACTGTCTCAAAACAGATTGAAACGAGATTCCACATGACTGACATCACCAAGGAGTTCCATCGGGTGCCTCCAATACTATTTTTGAGCCTACGGTACATTCAACACAAACCGTGCACTAATCTTGCATCAAGAGTAGCACTATCCCCAAACGGACCGAACCGAGCTTCCACTTGAGCCTCGTCACCTAGGAGTCCCATCGAGTGCGTCCAAAATGATTTCTATGCCTATGGTATGTTCGGTGCAAACCATGTACCTATCTTGCACTGACACTAACACTGTCTCCAAACAGACTAAAACGATATTCCACATGACCCACGTCACATATGAGTTCCATTGGGTGCGTCCAAAACTATTAATGAACTTATGGTATGTTCAGTGCAACCCATGCACCTATCTTGCATCAAGATTAGCACTATCTCCAATCGGACTGAACAGAGCGCCACCAGACCCTCGTCACCTAGACGTACCATCTGGTGCATCTAAAACGATTTATGAGCCAATGGTACGTTTGATGCAAACCGAGCACCTATCCTGCATCGATGCTAACACCGTGTCAAACAGATCAAAACGAGTTCCACATGACCCACGTCACCTTGGAGTTCCATCGGTTGCCACCAATACTATTTTCGAGCCTATAGCACTTTTGACGCAAACAATGTACCAATCTTGCATCAAGAGTAGCACTATTTCCAAATGGACCGAACCGAGCTTCCACTAGAGACTGGTCGCCTAGGAGTCCCATCGAGTGCGTCCAAAATGATTTCTAAGCCTATGATATGTTCGGCACAAATCATGCACCTATCTTGTGTCAAGATTAGCACTATCTCCAAATGGACCAAACAGAGCTCCACCTGACCCTCGCCACCTAGGAGAACCATCAGGCGCGTCTAAAATGATTTATGCGCCTATGTTATGTTTGACGCAAACCGAGAACCAATCCAGCACTGACGCTAACACTGTCCCAAACAGATCAAATTGAGATTCCACATGACCCACATCACCTAGGAGTTTAATCCGGTGCCTCTAGTACTATTTTTGAGAATACGGTATGTTTGACGCAAACCATGCACCAATCTTGCACCGACGCTAACACTATGTCAAAACAAATCGAAACGAGATTCCACATGGCCCACGTCACCTAGGAGTTCCATCGGGTGCCTCCAATACTATTTCCGAGCCTATAGTATGTTCAACGCAAACAGTGAACCAATCTTGCTTCAATAGTTGCACTATCTCCATACGGACCGAACCAAGCTTCCACTTGAGCCTAGTCACCTAGGAGTCCCATCGAGCGCGTCAAATATGATTTCTATGCCTATGGTATGTTCGGTGCAAACCGTGCACCTATCTTGCACTGACACTAACACTGTCTCCAAACAGACTAAAACGTGATTCCACACGGCCCACGTCACTTACGAGTTTCATTGGGTGCGTCCAAAACTATTTATGAGCCTATGGTATGTTCAGTGCAAACTATGCACCTGTCTTGCGTCAAGGTTAGCACAATCTCCAAATAGACCGAACAGAGCTCCACCAGAACCTCATCACCTAGAAGTACCTTTGGGTGCGTCTAAAACAATTTATGAGCCTATGGTACGTTTGACCAAACTGAGCACCTGTCTTGCACCGATGCTAACACTATCTCAAAACAGATTGAAACGAGATTCCACATGACTGATGTCACCAAGGAGTTCCATCAGGTGCCTCCAATACTATTTTTGAGCCGACGGTACGTTCAACACAAACCATGCACTAATCTTGCATCAAGAGTAGCACTATCCCCAAACGGACCGAACTGAGCTTCCACTTGAGCCTCGTCACCTAGAAGTCCCATCGAGTGCGTCCAAAATAATTTCTATGCCTATGGTATGTTCGGTGCAAACCATGTACCTATCTTGCACTGACACTAACACTGTCTCCAAACAGACTAAAATGATATTCCACACAACCCACGTCACATATGAGTTCCATTGGGTGCATCCAAAACTATTAATGAACTTATGGTATGTTCAGTGCAAACCATGCACCTATCTTCCATCAAGATTAGCACTATCTCCAATCAGACCGAACAGAGCGCCACCAGACCCTCGTCACCTAGAAGTACCATCCGGTGCGTCTAAAACGATTTATGGGCCAATGGTATGTTTGATGCAAACCGAGCACCTATCCTGCACCGACGCTAACACTGTGTCAAACAGATCAAAACGAGTTCCACATGAACCACGTCACCTTGGAGTTCCATCGGTTGCCACCAATACTATTTCCGAGCCTATAGCACTTTTGACGCAAACCATGTACCAATCTTGCATCAAGAGTAGCACTATTTCCAAATGGACCAAACCGAGCTTCCACTAGAGACTGGTCGCCTAGGAGTCCCATCGAGTGCGTCCAAAATGATTTCTAAGCCTATGATATGTTTGGCACAAATCATGCACCTATCTTGTGTCAAGATTAGCACTATCTCTAAATGGACCGAACAGAGCTCCACCAGTCCCTCGCCACTTAGGAGAACCATCAGGTGCATCTAAAATGATTTATGAGCCTATGTTATGTTTGACGCAAATCGAGCACCAATCCTGCACTGACGCTAACACTGTCTCAAAACAGATCAAATCGAGATTCCACATGACCCACATCACCTAGGAGTTTCATCGGGTGCCTCCAGTACTATATCTGAGCCTACAGTACGTTCAACGCAAAAGGTGCACCAATCTTGCATCAATAGTTGCACTATCACCATACAGACCGAACCGAGCTTCCACTTGAGCCTCGTCACCTAGGAGTCCCATCGAGCGCGCAAATATGATTTCTATGCCTATGGTATGTTCGGTGCATACCGTGCACCTATCTTGCATTGACACAAACTAATAAGATCCCGTAGGGTTCGCTGGCCGATCTTTCGATGAGAGATGGTGGATAACTCGATTTGTGGATGGAGACGACGTTCACGGCCGGACTACAACTGTCCAAGGATGCTGCGCCTTAGCAACCGATACACCTCCTCCGATGGCTGCCGTGATCTTGCGGCGCAACAACCAGCCACTAGGGCACCCGTCCTGTAGGCAATCGAAGAACCAGCAAGAACAAGAAGAACAAGCACTTAATTGCCAAATAAATATGAAGGTTTCAATCTAAAAACACAAGATGGTGAGGTTCTGAAAACAATCAGTCAGGCGGTTGATCCAACACGCGCGCTGAAAGGCGATAGCAATAGCTAACTCGACGAAACAAAACCTAATCTGTTTGTGGCGGCCCTAGAGGCATATAAGTAGATGGGAGGACGACCACAAGGGTGTTTGAGTCGTTCTCCAACCCTAGGACGCGTCCCTAATGGACCCAACTTGATACATGGGCCATCGGCCCAAAATAAGGTGACGCAGCATCGTTGATAGAAAAGGTCTCGGTACAAAAATAGTTACTGCAGAAGCATCTGATAAGATATATCTATGAGGCTAGATCCGTTGGAAAGTAGACTTGATAAGCTTTTCAAAAAGTGCTAGAACGTCCCAATCCGAGTCCATATGAAGTCGTGGCATGCATCACAAGTTGGTGCTATCCTGCAGTCCAAATCCAGCCGGCGCCAATCCCCTGCCCTTCTGATCCTCTCCATTATTCCTAAGTAAAACAAGAGTGCACGTGTTTCCATTGTCTAAATATGATGGACAAGAGTTTAAGAATAAACTTACTTGATGGTTGAGTTGACGGGCACGAGCACGAGTAAGAGAACCAAGTGGTGCTAGCGATGGTGTAAGTGTGGTGTTGATGTCCTCATCAGCCACCCTTCCCCTATCGGACAAGTCTTTTAGGGACATTGGACCTTTCCCCGAGTGGGTGTGCATAAGAACTGTTGGGGTCCAGGCAACCTTAATTTATTGGGCCTCGGCCAACCCCACCTGGGTCGGATGTATCATTTGGTATCAAAGCTGGGCCCTTGTTTAAGGGGGTGGGAATGATGAGGACATCCTCCACTATTACCCGCTAGCAAAGACGCAACAAAAAAAGGCCAAGTGGCCTAGTTGTAGTCGGGCGGCGACCATGTGAGCCTCTGAATAATCCCACCTCGCTTAGCTTGGGAGGAGGAAGCCACCTTAAAAGAGAGAGCCACCCTTCCCCTATCGGACTAGTCTTTTAGGGACATTGGACCTTTCCCCGAGTGGGTGTGCATAAGAACTGTTGGGGTCCGGGCAACCTTAATTTATTGGGCCTCGGCCAACCCCACCTGGGCCGGATGTATCAGGTGCGTCTAAAACAATTTATGAGCCTATGGTACGTTTGACGCAAACCGAGCACCTATCTTGCACCGACGCTAACACTGTCTCAAAACAGATTAAAACGAGATTCCACATGACTGATATCACCAAGGAGTTCCATCGGGTGCCTCTAATAATATTTCTGAGCCTACGGTACATTCAACGCAAAACCGTGCACCTATCTTGCGTCAAGATTAGCACTGTCTCCAAACGGATCGAACCGAGCTTCCAATTGGGCCTCATCAACTAGGAGTCCGATCGAGTGCGTCGAAAACGATTTCTATGCCTATGGTATGTTCGGTGCAAACCGTGTACCTATCTTGCACTGACACTAACACTGTCTCCAAACAGACTAAAACGAGATTCCACACGACCCACGTTGCTTACGAGTTTCATCGGGTGCATCCAAAATTATTTATGAGCCTATGGTATGTTCAGTGCAAACCATGCAACTGTCTTGCATCAAGATTAGCACAATCTCCAAATGGACCGAACAGAGCTCCACCTGACCCTCATCACCTAGGAGTACCTTCGGGTGTGTCTAAAACAATTTATGAGCCTATGGTATGTTTGACGCAAACCGAGCACCTATATTGCACCGACGCTAACACTGTCTCAAAACAGATTGAAACAAGATTCCACATGACTGACGTCACCAAGGAGTTCCATCAGGTGCCTCCAATAATATTTCTGAGCCTACGGTACATTCAACGCAAACCATGCACCTATCTTGCGTCAAGATTAGCACTGTCTCCAAACGGACTGAACCAAGCTTCCCTTGAGCGTCGTTACCTAGGAGTCTGATCGAGTGCGTCCAAAATGATTTCTATGCCTATGGTATGTTCGGTGCAAACCGTGCACCTATCTTGCACTGACACTAACACTATTTCCAAATGGGCTAAAACGAGATTCCACATGACCCACGTCACTTACGAGTTCCATCGGGTGCGTCCAAAACCATTTATGAGCCTATGGTACGTTTAGTGCAAACCATGCACCTATCTTGCATCAAGATTAGCACTATCTCTAAACGGATCGAACAGAGCTCCACCTGACCCTTGTCACCTAGGAGTACCATCGGGTGCATCTGAAACAATTTATGAGCCTATGGTACGTTTGACACAAACCGAGCACATATCTTGCAGCGACGCTAACACTGTCTCAAAACAGATCGAAACGAGATTCCACATAACCCACATCACCTCGGAGTTCCATCAGGTGCCTCCAATACTATTTCTGAGACTATGGTACGTTCTACGCAAACTGTGCACCAATCTTGCATCAAGAGTAGCACAATCTCCAAACGGACCAAACCGAGCTTCCACTTGAGCCTCGTCTCCTAGGAGTCCCATCGAGTGCGTCCAAAACGATTTCTATGCCTATGGTATGTTCGGTGCAAACCATGCACCTATCTTGCAATGACACCAACACTTTATCCAAACGAACTAAAACGAGATTCCACACGACCCACGTCAGTCACGAGTTCTATCGGGTGCGTTCTAAAGTATTTATGAGCCTATGTTACGTTCAGTGCAAACCGTGCACCTATCTTGCGTGAAGATTAGCACTATCTCCAATCGGACCAAACCGTGCACCACTAGACCCTCGTCACCTAAGAGTACCATCGGGCGCGTCTAAAATGATTTATGAGCTTATGTTATGTTTGATGCAAACCGAGCAACTATCTTGCATCGACGCTAAAACTGTCTCAAAACAGATCGAAACGAGATTGCACATAACCCCACATCACCTAGGAGTTCGATCGGGTGCCTCCAATACCATTTTTGAGCCTATGGTACGTTCGATGCAAACCACGCACTAATCTTGCATCAAGAGTTGCACTATCTCCAAACGAACCAAGGCGAGCTTCCAGTTGAGCCTTGTCACCTAGGAGTCCCATCGAGTGCGTCCAAAATGATTTCTATGCCTACTGTATGTAACACTAACACTAACCGTGCACCTATCTTGCACTAACACTAACACTGTCTCCAAATGGACTAAAACGAGATATCACACGACCCACGTCACTTTTGAGTTTCACTAGACCCTCGTCACCGAGGAGTACCATTGGGTGCGTCTAAAACAATTTATGAGCAAATGGTATGTTTCGCACAACCGAGCACTGATCTTGCACCGACACTAACACTATCTCTCTCTCTCTAGAGTAAAAACGAGCCAAAATGTATACGCAAGACGTGGAGAGTTTGAATATATGTTGGACTACTGCTGCACAAAGGTGTACTTAGATTCAGACTCAAAACAGCAACAAGGCAGCTGTGAATTCGGACTCTAAACCGATTCCAACTCGAACTCAACCCCACGTGGAATTCGGTCTAAAAACAACTCAGATTCCTACTCAGACTTGAACACAAGGATGTATTCGGATTTAGCTAACAAAAGGTTTATATGGTAGCACACGGCTGTGACTATAACGTGACAAGAACTCGAAACTCGAAAGGACTAAAACTAAGACCAGCAACTCGACGCAACCGATGCAACCGACGACTCAACAAGCCCTACTAAGCAGTGCTAGCAAAGGCTCAAAAGGTCTATAGGATTACGGAACCCTAATCTACTAATTGTTTTTGGCTTTTCTGGACTATAGGAAATTAAAAACAGCGAAGGATTGGAAGTCTCTCACCGATCAACCTTGCTCTGATTACCAACTAATAAGATCCTATAGGGTTCGCTGGCCGATCTTTCGATGAGAGATGGTGGATAACTCAATTTGTGGATGGAGACGACGTTCACGGCCCGACTACAACCATCCAAGGACGCTGCGCCTTAGCAACCGATACACCTCCTCCGATGGCTGCCGTGATCTTGCGGGCTGACAAACAGCCACTAGGGCACCCGTCCTGCAGGCAATCGAAGAACCAGCAAGAACAAGAAGAACAAGCACTTTAATTGCAATATAATATGAAGGTTTCAATCTAAAATACAAGATGGTGAGGTTCTGATAACAATCAGTCAGGCGAGTTGATCCAACACGCGCGCTGAAAGGCGGGTAGCAATAGCTAACTCGATGAAATAAATTAATCTGTTTGTGGCGGCCCTAGAGGCATATAAGTAGATGGGAGGACGACCACAATGGTGTTTGAGTCATTCTCCAACCCAAGGATGTGTCCCTAATGGACCCACTTAATACATGGGCCATCGGGCCCAAAATTAGGTGACACAGCACCGTTGACAGAAAAGGTCTCGGTACAAAAATAGTTACTGCAGAAGCACCTGATAAGAAATATCCATGAGGCTAGATCCGTTGGAAAGTAGACTTGATAGGCTTTCCAAAAAGTGCTAGAACGTCCCAATCCGAGTCCATATGAAGTCGTGGCATGCATCACAAGTTGGTGCTATCCTGCAGTCCAAATCCAGCCGCCGCCAATCCCCTGCCCTTCTGATCCTCTCCATCATTCCTAAGTAAAACAAGAGTGCACGTGTTTCCATTGTCTAAATATGATGGACAAGAGTTTAAGAATAAACTTACTTGATGGTTTGAGTTGACGGGCACGAGCACGAGTAAGAGAACCAAGTGGTGCTAGCGATGGTTGTAGGTGTGGTGTTGATGTCCTCATCTCAAACACTGTCTCTAAACACACTAACACGAGATTCCACATGACCCACGTCACTTACGAGTTCCATCGGGCGTGTCCAAAACTACTCATGAGCCTATTGTACGTTCAGTGCCAAACCGTGTGCAACTATCTTGCATTGAGATTAGCACTATCTTCAAACGGACCGAATAGAGCTCCACCTGACCCTCGTCACCTAGGAGTACCATCAGGTGTGTCTAAAACAATTTATGAGCCTATGGAACGTTTGTCACAAACCGAGCACCTATCTTGCACCAACGCTAATACTGTCTCAAAACAGATCGAAACGAGATTCCACATGACCCACGTCACCTAGGAGTTCCATCGGTTGCCTCAAATACTATATTCGAGCCTACAGGACGTTTCGACGCAAACCGTGCACCAATCTTGCATCAAGAGTAGCACTATTTCCAAAATGGGACCGAACCGAGCTTCCACTTGAGCCCCGTCACCTAGCAGTCCTATCGAGTGTGTCCGAAAATGATTTCTATGCCTATGGTATGTTCGGTGCAAAACCGGTGCACCTATCTTGCACTGACACTAACCCTGTGTGCAAACGGACTAAAACGAGATTCCACACGACCCACGTCACTTACAAGTTCCATTGGATGCGTCCAAAACTATTTATGAGCCTATGGTTCGTTCCGTGCAAACTGTGCACCTATCTTGTGTCAAGAATGGCACTATCTCCAAACGGACTGAACAAAGCCTCCACCAGACCTCGCCACCTAGGAGTACCATCGGGTGCGTCTAACACGATTCATGAGCCTATGGTATATTTGACACAAACCAAGCACCTACCTTGCCACCGACGCTAACATGTCTCAAAACAGATCAAAACGAATTCCACATGACCAACGTCACCTGGAGATTCATTGGGGGCCTCCAATACTATT
This sequence comes from Saccharum spontaneum, assembly GCA_022457205.1. Lineage (NCBI taxonomy): Eukaryota > Viridiplantae > Streptophyta > Magnoliopsida > Poales > Poaceae > Saccharum > Saccharum spontaneum. The sequence continues at coordinate 23,405,639 of CM039610.1, read as the reverse complement.
TCCCGTGCCTACGGTACGTTCAACGCAAAACCGTGCACCAATCTTGCATCAAAAGTTGCACTATCTCCAAACGGACCGAACCGAGCTTCCACTTGAGCCTCATCACCTAGGAGTCCCATCGAGTGCATCCAATACGATTTCTATGCCAATGGAATGTTCGGTGCAAACTGTGCACCTATCTTGCGCTGACACTAACACTATCTCCAAACGGATTAGAATGAGATTCCACACGACCACGTCACTTACGAGTTCCATCGGGTGCATCCAAAACTATTTTTGAGCCTATGGTACGTTTAGTGCAAACCATTCACCTATCTTGCATCAAGATTAGCACTATCTCCAAACGGACCAACAGTGCTCCACCAGACCCTCGTCACTTAGAACTACCATTAGGTCCATCTAAAACCTTGCACCAATGCTAACACTATATCAAAATAGATCAAAACAAGATTCCACATGACCCACGTCACCTAGGAGTTCCATCGGGTGCCTCCAAAACTATTTCTGAGCATATGGTATGTTCGACGCAAACCGTGCACCAATCTTGCATCAAGAGTAGCACTATGTCCAAATGGACCGAACTGAGCTTCCAGTTGAGCCTCGTCTCCAAGGAGTCCCATCGAGTGCGTCCAAAATGATTTCTATGCCTACGGTATGTTCGGTGCAAACCATGCATTTATCTTGCACTGACAACTAACACTATCTCCAAACGGACTAAAACGAGATTCCATATGACCCACGCCACTTTCGAGTTTCATCGGGTGTGTGTCAAAAACTATTTATGAGCCTGTGGTTTGTTCCATGAAACCATGCACCTGTCTTGTGTAAAGCTTAGCACTACCTCCCAACAGACCGAACACAGCTCCACCAGACCCTCGTCACCAAGGAGTACCATTGGGTGGCTTCTAAAACAATATAAGAGTCTGTGGTACGTTTGACACAAACCGAGCACCTATCTTGCACCGACGCAAGCACTGTCTCAAAACAAATCGAAACGAGATTCCCACATGGCCCACATCACCTCGGAGTTCCATCAGGTGCCTCCAATACTATATCCAAGCCTATGGTATGTTCGCCACAAACCGAGCACCAATCTTGTAT
>CM039610.1:23355185-23404438 GCA_022457205.1 Saccharum spontaneum | reverse complement strand
TCTGATGTTACTAAGGCTGCAAAAGCAAAGAGCGAGAGTGACAAATCTGTTGTTGATGACAAAGAAAAGATAACATTGAAAGGACGTTGTATGCTTGCTACAAAATCTGATATTAATGAGTTCAATGCATCCACCTCTGTTGCTTATGCTTTGGTATGCAAGGATGCTTTGATTTCATTTGAGGATATGCAACGTTCTTTGCCCCCTGCTGTTGCTAACATTTTGTAGGAGTATTCTGATGTGTTCCCCATTGAGATACCAGCGGGGCTGCCACCAATACGAGGGATTGAGCACCAAATTGATCTTATCCCTGCAGCATCTTTGCCAAACCGTGCGCCATACAGGACCAATCCGGAGGAAACGAAAGAAATTCAGCGACAAGTGCAAGAACTACTAGACAAAGGTTATGTGTGTGAGTCTCTTAGTCCTTGTGCTGTTCCAGTGATTTTAGTACCTAAGAAAGATGGAACATGGCGCATGTGTGTTGATTGTAGGGCTATTAATAATATCACCATTCGATATCGACACCCTATTCCACGATTAGATGATATGCTTGATGAATTGAGTGGTGCTGTTGTGTTTTCAAAGGTTGATTTGTGTAGTGGGTACCATCAGATTCGTATGAAATTGGGAGATGAATGGAAAACTGCTTTCAAAACCAAGTTCGGTCTATATGAGTGGTTAGTCATGCCTTTTGGGTTAACTAATGCACCTAGTACTTTCATGAGATTAATGAACGAGGTTTTGCGTGCTTTCATTGGGAAATTTGTTGTCGTCTACTTTGATGATATACTGATTTATAGCAAATCCATGGATGAACACCTTGATCACTTACGTGCTGTTTTCAATGCTCTACGTGATGCACGTTTGTTTGGTAACCTTGAGAAGTGCACTTTCTGCACCGATCGAGTATCGTTTCTTGGCTATGTTGTCACTCCACAGGGAATTGAGGTTGATAAAGCCAAGGTGGAAGCTATACAAGGATGGTCCTTTTAAAGTGATGCAACGAATAAATGAGAATGCATATAAGCTTGATCTTCCTGCAGATTTTGGGGTTAGTCCCACATTTAACATTGCAGATTTGAAGCCTTATTTGGGTGAGGAAGATGAGCTTGAGTCGAGGACGACTCAAATTCAAGAATGGGAGGATGATGAGGACATCAACACCGATCATACATCCACGCCGTCCACGCCGACACCTGCTGGTCCTATTACCCGTGCTCGTGCTCGAACACTTAATCATCAAGTGAGTTCCTTCTTGAGCTCTTGTCCATCCTGTTTAGATCTTGGAGACACGTGCACTCTTGTTTTGATTAGGAATCAAGGAGAAGACCGAAAGGGAAAAGGACTCGCGTAGGCTGGATTCGGACTGCAGCACACCTCCAACTTGTGACGGTCGCCACGGTTAAATACGGAGTCGGATTGGGGTGATTCTGGACTTGTTGGAAAGCTAATAAAGTCTACTTTCATACGGATCTGACCTCATACTCATACCTGCTCAGAAATGGCATCAACAGTCCAAAAATCACCGAGAGGTCTATTCTGTCCAGGGTGCTGCGCCACCTTAAGTTAGCTCAATGGGCTTGTATCTTTTAGAGTCCAGTAGGGACACGTCCTAGGGTTGGAGCACGACCCAAACTCTCTTGTGGTCATCCTCCACACATCATATACCCCTTAGCCGCCACCAGGAACACTTGGGTTTTGTTTTGTTGAAAGTTTAGCCATTGCTACTTCCTTGTAGACATGTGTGTCGACTAGACCATCCGTTCTACTCGATCCAGAATCCCAATTTATATGAACCCGCTAGGGTGAATCCTGATCTTTCGATGAGAGAAGGTGGATAACTCGATTTGGGAATGGAGATGACTTGCACGGCCCGACTACAACCATCCAAGGATGCTGCGCCTTAGCAACCGATACACCACCTCCAACAGCCGACGCGATCTTGTGGAACATGATCAACCAAACCACTAGGGTAATTCCTGCAAGCAATCGAGGAACAAGCAAGAACAAGTAGAACAAGCAACTCAATTGCAAATATGGAGATGAAAACCAATCTGAAATCACAAAGTTGGGATTCTGAATCGAGTAGAACGGATGATCTAGTCGACACACGCGTCTACAAGGAAGTAGCAATGGCTAAACTTTCAACAAAACAAAACCCAAGTGTTCCTGGTGGCGGCTAAGGGGTATATGATGTGTGGAGGATGACCACAAGAGAGTTTGGGTCGTGCTCCAACCCTAGGACGTGTCCCTACTGGACTCTAAAAGATACAAGCCCATTGGGCTAACTTAAGGTGGCGCAGCACCCTGGACAGAATAGACCTCTCGGTGATTTTTGGACTGTTGACGCCGTTTCTGAGCAGGTATGAGTATGAGGTCAGATCCGTATGAAAGTAAACTTTATTAGCTTTCCAACAAGTCCAGAATCACCCCAATCCGACTCCGTATGTAACCGTGGCGACCGTCACAAGTTGGAGGTGTGCTGCAGTCCGAATCCAGCCTACGCGAGTCCTTTTCCCTTTCGGTCTTCTCCTTGATTCCTAATCAAAACAAGAGTGCACGTGTCTCCAAGATCTAAACATGATGGACAAGAGCTCAAGAAGGAACTCACTTGATGATTAAGTGTTCGAGCACGAGCACGGTAATAGGACCAGCAGGTGTCGGCGTGGACGGCGTGGATGTATGATCGGTGTTGATGTCCTCATCATCTATGCCTATGGTATGTTCGGTGCAAACCGTGTTCCTATCTTGCACTGACACTAACATTGTCTCCAAACAGTCTAAAACAAGACTCCACATGACCCACGTCGCTTACGAGTTTCATCGGGTGCGTCCAAAATTATTTATGAGCCTATGGTATGTTCAGTGCAAACCATGCACCTGTCTTGCATCAAGATTAGCACAATCTCCAAATGGACCGAATAGAGCTCCACCTGACCCTCATCACCTAGGAGTACCTTCGGGTGTGTCTAAAACAATTTATGAGCCTATGGTACATTTGACGCAAACCGAGCACCTATCTTGCACCATGCTAACACTGTCTCAAAACAGATTGAAACAAGATTCCACATGACTGACGTCACCAAGGAGTTCCATCGGGTGCCTCCAATAATATTTCTGAGCCTACGGTACATTCAACGCAAACCATGCAACTATCTTGCGTCAAGATTAGCACTGTCTCCAAACGGACTGAACCGAGCTTCCCTTGAGCGTCATCACCTAGGAGTCTGATCGAGTGCGTCCAAAACGATTTCTATGCCTATGGTATGTTCGGTGCAAACCGTGCACCTATCTTGCACTGACACTAACACTCTTTCCAAATGGGCTAAAACGAGATTCCACATGACCCACGTCACTTACGAGTTCCATCGGGTGCGTCCAAAACCATTTATGAGCATATGGTACGTTCAGTGCAAACCATGCACCTATCTTGCATCAAGATTAGCACTATCTCTAAATGGACCGAACAGAGCTCCACCTGACCCTTGTCACCTAGGAGTAGCATCGGGTGCATCTGAAACAATTTATGAGCCTATGGTATGTTTGACACAAACCGAGCACATATCTTGCAGTGACGCTAACACTGTCTCAAAACAGATCGAAACGACATTCCACATAACCCACATCACCTCGGAGTTCCATCAGGTGCCTCTAATACTATTTCTGAGACTATGGTACGTTCTACGCAAACTGTGCACCAATCTTGCATCAAGAGTAGCACAATCTCCAAACGGACCGAACCGAGCTTCCACTTGAGCCTCGTCTCCTAGGAGTCCCATCGAGTGCGTCCAAAACGATTTCTATGCCTATGGTATGTTCGGTGCAAACCGTGCACCTATCTTGCAATGACACCAACACTTTATCCAAACGAACTAAAACGAGATTCCACACGACCCACGTCACTCACGAGTTCTATCGGGTGTGTTCTAAACTATTTATGAGCCTATGTTACATTTAGTGCAAACCGTGCACCTATCTTGCGTGAAGATTAGCACTATCTCCAATCGGACTAAACCGTGCACCACTAGACCCTCGTCACCTAAGAGTACCATCGGGCGCGTCTAAAATGATTTATGAGCCTATGTTATGTTTGATGCAAACCGAGCAACTATCTTGCACCGACGCTAAAACTATCTCAAAACAGATCGAAACGAGATTCCACATAACCCACATCACCTAGGAGTTCGATCGGGTGCCTCCAATACTAGTTTTGAGCCTATGGTACGTTCGATGCAAACCACGCACTAATCTTGCATCAAGAGTTGCACTATCTCCAAACGGACCGAGGCGAGCTTCCAGTTGAGCCTTGTCACCTAGGAGTCCCATCAAGTGCGTCCAAAATGATTTCTATGCCTACTGTATGTTCAGTGCGAACCGTGCACCTATCTTGCACTAACACTAACACTGTCTCCAAATGGACTAAAATAAGATTCCACACGACCCACGTCACTTTCGAGTTTCACTAGACCCTCGTCACCGAGGAGTACCGTTGGGTGCGTCTAAAACAATTTATGAGCCTATGGTACGTTTCGCACAAACTGAGCACTGATCTTGCATCGACACTAACACTATCTCAGAACAAATCGAAACGAGATTACACATGACCCACATCACCTCGGAGTTCCTTCAGGTGCCTCCAATACTATATCCGAGCCTACAGTACATTCGACGCAAACCGTGCACCAATATTGCATCAAGAGTTGCACTATCTCCAAACGGACCGAACCGAGCTTCCACTTGAGCCTCGTCACCTAGGAGTCCCATCGAGTGCGTCCAAAATGATTTCTATGCCTACGGTAAGTTCGGTGCAAACCATGCACCTATCTTGCATTGACACTAACACTGTCTCCAAACAGACTAAAACGAGATTCCACATGACCCACGTCGCTTACGAGTTTCATCGGGTGCGTCCAAAATTATTTATGAGCCTATGGTATGTTCAGTGCAAACCATGCACCTGTCTTGCATCAAGATTACAAAAGTCTCCAAATGGACCGAACACAGCTCCACCAGGCCCTCGTCACCTAGGAGTACCTTCGGGTGTGTCTAAAACAATTTATGACCCTATGGTAGGTTTGACGCAAACCGAGCACCCATCTTGCACCGACGCTAACACTGTCTCAAAAACAGATTGAAACGAGATTCCACATGACTGACGTCACCAAGGAGTTCCATCGGGTGCCTCCAATAATATTTCCGAGCCTACGGTACATTCAACGCAAACCATGCACCTATCTTGCGTCAAGATTAGCACTGTCTCCAAATGGACTGAATTGAGCTTCCCTCGAGCGTCGTCACCTAGGAGACCGATCGAGTGCGTCCAAAACGATTTCTATGCCTATGGTATGTTCGGTGCAAACCGTGCACCTATCTTGCACTAACACTAACACTATTTCCAAATGGGCTAAAACGAGATTCCACATGACCCACGTCACTTACGAGTTCCATCGGGTGCGTCCAAAACCATTTATGAGCATATGGTACGTTCAGTGCAAACCATGCACCTATCTTGCATCAAGATTAGCACATATCTTGCAGCGTCGCTAACACTGTCTCAAAACAGATCGAAACGAGATTCCACATAACCCACATCACCTCGGAGTTCCATCAGGTGCCTCCAATACTATTTCTAAGACTATGGTACGTTCTACGCAAACCGTGCACCAATCTTGCATCAAGAGTAGCACAATATGTAAACGGACCGAACCGAGCTTCCACTTGAGCCTCGTCTCCTTGGAGTCCCATCGAGTACGTCCAAAACGATTTCTATGCCTATCGTATGTTCGGTGCAAACTATGCACCTATCTTGCAATGACACCAACACTTTATCCAAACGAACTAAAACGAGATTCCACACGACCCACGTCACTCACAAGTTCTATCGGGTGCGTTCTAAACTATTTATGAGCCTATGTTACGTTCAGTGCAAATCATGCACCTATCTTTCGTGAAGATTAGCACTATCTCCAATCGTACCAAACCGTGCACCACTAGACCCTCGTCACCTAAGAGTACCATCGGGCGTGTCTAAAATGATTTTTGAGCCTATGATATGTTTGATGCAAACCGAGCAACTATCTTGCACCGATGCTAAAACTGTCTCAAAACAGATCGAAACGAGATTTGACATAACCCACATCACCTAGGAGTTCCATCGGGTGCCTCCAATTCTATTTTTGAGCCTATGGTACGTTCGATGCAAACCACGCACTAATCTTGCATCAAGAGTTGCACTATCTCCAAACGAATCGAGGCGAGCTTCTAGTTGAGCCTTGTCACCTAGGAGTCCCATCGAGTGCATCCAAAATGAATTCTATGCCTACAGTTTGTTCAGTGCAAACCGTGCACCTGTCTTGCACTAACTCTAACACTGTCTCCAAATGGAGTAAAACGAGATTCCACACGACCCACATCACTTTCGAGTTTCAGCAGACCCTCGTCACCGAGGAGTACCATCGGTGCGTCTAAAACAATTTATGAGCCAATGGTACGTTTCACACAAACCAAACTCTGATCTTGCACCAACACTAACACTGTCTCAGAACAAATCGAAACGAGATTACACATGACTCACATCACCTCGGAGTTCCTTCAGGTGCCTCCAATACTATATCCGAGCCTACAGTACGTTCGACGCAAACCATGCACCAATATTGCATCAAGAGTTGCACTATCTCCAAATGGACCGAACCGAGCTTCCACCTGAGCCTCGTCACCTTGGAGTCCCATCGAGTGCGTCGAAAACGATTTCTATGCCTATGGTATGTTCGGTGCAAACCATGTACCTATCTTGCACTGACACTAACACTGTCTCAAAACAGACTAAAACGAGATTCCACACGACCCACGTCGCTTACGAGTTTCATCGGGTGCGTCCAAAATTATTTATGATCCTATGGTATGTTCAGTGCAAACCATGCACCTGTCTTGCATCAAGATTAGCACAATCTCCAAATGGACCGAACAGAGCTCCACCTGACCCTCATCACCTAGGAGTACCTTCGGGTGTGTCTAAAACAATTTATGAGCCTATGGTACGTTTAACGCAAACCGAGCACCTATCTTGCACCGACGCTAACACTATCTCAAAACAGATTGAAACAAGACTCCACATGACTGACGTCACCAAGGAGTTCCATCGGGTGCCTCCAATAATATTTCTGAGCCTACGGTACATTCAACGCAAACCATGCACCTATCTTGCGTCAAGATTAGCACTGTGTCCAAACGGACTGAACCGAGCTTCCCTTGAGCGTCGTCACCTAGGAGTCCGATCGAGTGCGCCAAAATGATTTCTATGCCTATGGTATGTTCGGTGCAAACCGTGCACCTATCTTGCACTGACACTAACACTATTTCCAAATGGGCTAAAACGAGATTCCACATGACCCACGTCACTTACGAGTTCCATAGGGTGCGTCCAAAACCATTTATGAACCAATGGTACGTTCAGTGCAAACCATGCACCTATCTTGCATCAAGATTAGCACTATCTCTAAATGGACCGAACATAGCTCCACCTGACCCTTGTCACCTAGGAGTACCATCGGGTGCATCTAAAACAATTTATGAGCCTATAGTACGTTTGACACAAACCGAGCACATATCTTGCAGCGACGCTAACACTGTCTCAAAAAAGATCGAAACGAGATTCCACATAACCCACATCACCTCGGAGTTCCATCAGGTGCCTCCAACACTATTTCTGAGACTATGGTACGTTCTACGCAAACCGTGCACCAATCTTGCATCAAGAGTAGCACAATCTCCAAACGGACCAAACCGAGCTTCCACTTGAGCCTCGTCTCCTAGGAGTCCCATCGAGTGCGTCCAAAACGATTTCTATGCCTATGGTATGTTCGGTGCAAACCGTGCACCTATCTTGCAATGAAACCAACACTTTATCCAAACGAACTAAAACGAGATTCCACATGACCCACGTCACTCACAAGTTCTATCGGGTGCGTTCTAAACTATTTATGAGCCTATGTTACATTCAGTGCAAACCGTGCACCTATCTTTGGTGAAGATTAGCACTATCTCCAATCAGACCGAACCGTGCACCACTAGACCCTCGTCACCTAAGAGTACCATCAGGCGTGTCTAAAATGATTTTTGAGCCTATGATATGTTTGATGCAAACCGAGCAACTATCTTGCACCGATGCTAAAACTGTCTCAAAACAGATCGAAACGAGATTCGACATAACCCACATCACCTAGGAGTTCCATCGGGTGCCTCCAATACTATTTTCGAGCCTATGGTATGTTTGATGCAAACCACGCACTAATCTTGCATCAAGAGTTGCACTATCTCCAAACGAATTGAGGCGAGCTTCCAGTTGAGCCTTGTCACCTAGGAGTCCCACTGAGTGCGTCCAAAATGATTTCTATGCCTACAGTTTGTTCAGTGTAAACCGTACACCTGTCTTGCACTAACACTAACACTGTCTCCAAACGGAGTAAAACGAGATTCCACACGACAAACATCACTTTCGAGTTTCAGCAGACCCTCGTCACCGAGGAGTACCATCGGGTGCGTCTAAAACAATTTGTGAGCCAATGGTACGTTTCACACAAACCGAACTCTGATCTTGCACCGACACTAACACTGTCTCAGAACAAATCAAAATGAGATTACACATGACCCACATCACCTCGGAGTTCCTTCAGGTGCCTCCAATACCATATCCGAGCCTACGGTACGTTCGACGCAAACCGTGCACCAATATTGTATCAAGAGTTGCACTATCTCGAAACGGACCGAACCAAGCTTCCACCTGAGCCTCGTCACCTAAGAGTCCCATCGAGTGCGTCGAAAATGATTTCGATGCCTATGGTATGTTCGGTGCAAACCATGTACCTATCTTGCACTGACACTAACACTGTCTCCAAACAGACTAAAACGAGATTCCACACGACCCACGTCGCTTACGAGTTTCATCGGGTGCGTCCAAAATTATTTATGAGCCTATGGTATGTTCAGTGCAAACCATGCACCTGTCTTGCATCAAGATTAGCACAATCTCCAAATGGACCGAACAGAGCTCCATCTGACCCTCATCACCTAGGAGTACCTTCGGGTGTGTCTAAAACAATTTATGAGCCTATGGTACGTTTAACGCAAACCGAGCACCTATCTTGCACCGATGCTAACACTGTCTCAAAACAGATTAAAACAAGATTCCACATGACTAACGTCACCAAGGAGTTCCATCGGGTGCCACCAATAATATTTCTGATCCTACGGTACATTCAACGCAAACCATGTACCTATCTTGCGTCAAGATTAGCACTGTCTCCAAACGGACTGAACTGAGCTTCCCTTGAGCATCGTCACCTAGGAGTCCGATCGAGTGCGTCCAAAACGATTTCTATGCCTATGGTATGTTCGGTGCAAACCGTGCACCTATCCTGTACTGACACTAACACTATTTCCAAATGGGCTAAAATGAGATTCCACATGACCCACGTCACTTACGAGTTCCATCGGGTGCGTCCAAAACCATTTATGAACCAATGGTACGTTCAGTGCAAACCATGCACCTATCTTGCATCAAGATTAGCACTATCTCTAAATGGACCGAACATAGCTCCACCTGACCCTTGTCACCTAGGAGTACCATCGGGTGCATCTAAAACAATTTATGAGCCAATGGTACGTTTGACACAAACCGAGCACATATCTTGCAGCGACGCTAACACTGTCTCAAAATAGATCGAAACGAGATTCCACATAACCCACATCACCTCGGAGTTCCATTAGGTGCCTCCAATACTATTTCTGAGACTATGGTACGTTCTACGCAAACCGTGCACCAATCTTGCATCAAGAGTAGCACAATCTCCAAACAGACCGAACCGAGCTTCCACTTGAGCCTCGTCTCCTAGGAGTCCCATCGAGTGCGTCCAAAACGATTTCTATGCCTATGGTATGTTCGGTGCAAACCGTGCACCTATCTTGCAATGACACCAACGCTTTACCCAAAGGAACTAAAACGAGATTCCACATGACCCACGTCACTCACGAGTTCTATCGGGTGCGTTCTAAACTATTTATGAGCCTATGTTACGCTCAGTGCAAATCATGCACCTATCTTTTGTGAAGATTAGCACTATCTCCAATTGGACCAAACCGTGCACCACTAGACCCTCATCACCTAAGAGTACCATCGGGCGTGTCTAAAATGATTTTGAGCCTATGATATGTTTGATGCAAACCGAGCAACTATCTTGCACCGATGCTAAAACTGTCTCAAAACAGATTGAAACAAGATTCGACATAACCCACATCACCTAGGAGTTCCATCGGGTGCCTCCAATACTATTTTCGAGCCTATGGTATGTTCGATGCAAACCACGCACTAATCTTGCATCAAGAGTTGCACTATCTCCAAACGAATCGAGGCGAGCTTCCAGTTGAGCCTTGTCACCTAGGAGTCCCACCGAGTGCGTCCAAAATGATTTCTATGCCTACAGTTTGTTCAGTGCAAACCGTGCACCTGTCTTGCACTAACCACTAACACTGTCTCCAAACGGAGTAAAACGAGATTCCACATGACCCACATCACTTTTGAGTTTCAGCAGACCCTCGTCACCGAGGAGTACCATCGGGTGCGTCTAAAACAATTTATGAGCCAATGGTACATTTCACACAAACCGAACTCTGATCTTGCACCGACACTAACACTGTCTCAGAACAAATCGAAACGAGATTACACATGACCCACATCACCTCGGAGTTCCTTCAGGTACCTCCAATACCATATCCGAGCCTACGGTACGTTCGACGCAAACCGTGCTCCAATATTGCATCAAGAGTTGCACTATCTCCAAACGGACCGAACCAAGCTTCCACCTGAGACTCGTCACCTAGGAGTCCCATCGAGTGCATCGAAAACGATTTCTATGCCTATGGTATGTTCGGTACAAACCGTGTACCTATCTTGCACTGACACTAACACTGTCTCCAAACAGACTAAAACGAGATTCCACATGACCCACGTCGCTTACGAGTTTCATCGGGTGCGTCCAAAATTATTTATGAGCCTATGGTATGTTCAGTGCAAACCATGCACCTGTCTTGCATCAAGATTAGCACAATCTCCAAATGGACCGAACTGAGCTCCACCTGACCCTCATCACCTAGGAGTACCTTCGGGTGTGTCTAAAACAATTTATGAGCCTATGGTACGTTTAACGCAAACCGAGCACCTATCTTGCACCGATGCTAACACTGTCTCAAAACAGATTGAAACAAGATTCCACATGACTGACGTCACCAAGGAGTTCCATCGGGTGCCACCAATAATATTTCTGAGCCTACGGTACATTCAACGCAAACCATGCACCTATCTTGCGTCAAGATTAGCACTGTCTCCAAACGGACTGAACTGAGCTTCCCTTGAGCGTCGTCACCTAGGAGTCCGATCGAGTGCGTCCAAAACGATTTCTATGCCTATGGTATGTTCGGTGCAAACCGTGTACCTATCTTGCTCTGACACTAACACTGTCTCCTAACAGACTAAAACGAGATTCAACGCGACCCACGTCACTTTCGAGTTTCACTAGACCCTCGTCACCGAGTACCATCGGGGGCGTCTAAAACAATTTATGAGCCAATGGTACGGTTCACACAAACCGAGCACTGATCTTGCACCGACACTAACACTGTCTCAGAACAAATCGAAACGAGATTACACATGACCCACATGACCTCGGAGTTCCTTCAGGTGCCTCCAATACTATATCCGAGCCTACGGTACGTTCGACGCAAACCGTGCACCAATATTGCATCAAGAGTTGCACTAGCTCCAAACGGACCGAACCGAGCTTCCACTTGAGCCTCGTCACCTAGGAGTCCCATCGAGTGCGTCCAAAATGATTTCTGTGCCTATGGTATGTTCAGTGCAAACCATGCACCTGTCAGTGCAAACCGTGCACCTGTCTTGCACTAACCACTAACACTGTCTCCAAACGGAGTAAAACGAGATTCCACATGACCCACATCACTTTTGAGTTTCAGCAGACCCTCGTCACCGAGGAGTACCATCGGGTGCGTCTAAAACAATTTATGAGCCAATGGTACATTTCACACAAACCGAACTCTGATCTTGCACTGACACTAACACTGTCTCAGAACAAATCGAAACGAGATTACACATGACCCACATCACCTCGGAGTTCCTTCAGGTACCTCCAATACCATATCCGAGCCTACGGTACGTTCGACGCAAACCGTGCTCCAATATTGCATCAAGAGTTGCACTATCTCCAAACGGACCGAACCAAGCTTCCACCTGAGACTCGTCACCTAGGAGTCCCATCGAGTGCATCGAAAACGATTTCTATGCCTATGGTATGTTCGGTATAAACCGTGTACCTATCTTGCACTGACACTAACACTGTCTCCAAACAGACTAAAACGAGATTCCACATGACCCACGTCGCTTACGAGTTTCATCGGGTGCGTCCAAAATTATTTATGAGCCTATGGTATGTTCAGTGCAAACCATGCACCTGTCTTGCATCAAGATTAGCACAATCTCCAAATGGACCGAACTGAGCTCCACCTGACCCTCATCACCTAGGAGTACCTTCGGGTGTGTCTAAAACAATTTATGAGCCTATGGTACGTTTAACGCAAACCGAGCACCTATCTTGCACCGATGCTAACACTGTCTCAAAACAGATTGAAACAAGATTCCACATGACTGATGTCACCAAGGAGTTCCATCGGGTGCCACCAATAATATTTCTGAGCCTACGGTACATTCAACGCAAACCATGCACCTATCTTGCGTCAAGATTAGCACTGTCTCCAAACGGACTGAACTGAGCTTCCCTTGAGCGTCGTCACCTAGGAGTCCGATCGAGTGCGTCCAAAACGATTTCTATGCCTATGGTATGTTCGGTGCAAACCGTGTACCTATCTTGCTCTGACACTAACACTATCTCCTAACAGACTAAAACGAGATTCAACCCGACCCACGTCACTTTCGAGTTTCACTATACCCTCGTCACCGAGGAGTACCATCAGGTGCATCTAAAACAATTTATGAGCCAATGGTACGTTTCACACAAACCGAGCACTGATCTTGCACCGACACTAAAACTGTCTCAGAACAAATCGAAATGAGATTACACATGACCCACATCACCTCGGAGTTCCTTCAGGTGCCTCCAATACTATATCCGAGCCTACGGTACGTTCGACGCAAACCGTGCACCAATATTGCATCAAGAGTTGCACTATCTCCAAACGGACCGAATCGAGCTTCCACCTGAGCCTCGTCACCTAGGAGTCCCATCGAGTGCGTCCAAAATGATTTCTATGCCTACAGTATGTTCGGTGCAAACCGTGCCCTATCTTGCTCTTACACTAACACTGTCTCTAAACAGACTAAAACGAGATTCCACACGACCCACGTCGCTTACGAGTTTCATCGGGTGCGTCCAAAATTATTTATGAGCTTATGGTATGTTCAGTGCAAACCATGCGCCTGTCTTGCATCAAGATTGGCACAATCTCCAAATGGACCGAATAGAGCTCCACCAGACCCTCATCACCTAGGAGTATCTTCAGGTGTGTCTAAAACAATTTATGAGCCCATGGTACATTTGGCGCAAACTGAGCACCTATCTTGCACCGACGCTAACACTGTCTCAAAACCGATTGAAACGAGATTCCACATGACTAACGTCACCAAGGACTTCCATCGGGTGCCTCCAATAATATTTCTAAGCCTACGGTACATTCAACACAAACCGTGCACTAATCTTGCATCAAGAGTAGCACTATCCCCAAACGCACGAACCGAGCTTCCACTTGAGCCTCGTCACCTAGGAGTCCCATCGAGTGCGTCCAAAATGATTTCTATGCCTAGGGTATGTTCGGTGCAAACCGTATACCTATCTTGCTCTGACACTAACACTGTCTCCAAACAGACTAAAACGAGATTCAACACGACCCACGTCACTTTCGAGTTTCACTACACCCTTGTCACCGAGGAGTACCATCGGGTGCGTCTAAAACAATTTATGAGCCAATGGTAAGTTTCACTCAAACCGAGCACTGATCTTGCCCCGACACTAACACTGTCTCAGAATAAATCGAAACGAGATTACACATGACCAACATGACCTCGGAGTTCCTTCAGGTGCCTCCAATACTATATCCGAGCCTACGGTACGTTCAATGCAAACCGTGCACCAATATTGCATCAAGAGTTGCACTATCTCCAAACGGACCGAACCGAGCTTTCACTTGAGCCTCGTCACCTAGGAGTCCCATCGAATGCGTCCAAAATGATTTATATGCCTACGGTATGTTCGGTGTAAACCGTGCACCTATCTTGCATTGACACTAACACTGTCTCCAAACAGACTAAAACGAGATTCCACACGACCCACATCTCTTACGAGTTTCATCGGGTGCGTCCAAAATTATTTACGAGCCTATGGTATGTTCAGTGCAAACCATGCACTTGTCTTGCATCAAGATTACAATAGTCTCCAAATGGACCGATCAGAGCTCCACCAGACCCTCATCACCTAGGAGTACCTTCGGGTGTGTCTAAAACAATTTATGAGCCTATGGTAGGTTTGACGCAAACCGAGCACCTATCTTGCACCGCTGCTAACACTGTCTCAAAACAGATTGAAACGAGATTCCACATGACTGATGTCACCAAGGAGTTCCATCGGGTGCCTCCAATAATATTTCTGAGCCTACGATACATTCAACGCAAACCGTGCACCTATCTTGCGCAAAGATTAGCACTGTCTCCAAACGGACCAAATTGAGCTCCACCTGTCCCTTGTCACCTAGGAGTACCATCGGGTGCATCTAAAACAATTTATGAGCCTATGGTACGTTTGACACAAACTGAGCACATATCTTGCAGCGACGCTAACACTGTCTCAAAACAGATCGAAACGAGATTCCACATAACCCACATCACCTCAGAGTTCCATCAGGTGCCTCCAATACTATTTCTGAGACTATGGTACGTTCTACGCAAACTGTGCACCAATCTTGCATCAAGAGTAGCACAATCTCCAAACAGACCGAACCGAGCTTCCACTTGAGCCTCGTCTCCTAGGAGTCCCATCGAGTGCGTCCAAAACGATTTCTATGCCTATGGTATGTTCGGTGCAAACCGTGCACCTATCTTGCAATGACACCAACGCTTTATCCAAAGGAACTAAAACGAGATTCCACACGACCCACGTCACTCACGAGTTCTATCGGGTGCATTCTAAACTATTTATGAGCCTATGTTACGCTCAGTGCAAATCATGCACCTATCTTTCGTGAAGATTAGCACTATCTCCAATTGGACCAAACCGTGCACCACTAGACCCTCATCACCTAAGAGTACCATCGGGCGTGTCTAAAATGATTTTTGAGCCTATGATATGTTTGATGCAAACCGAGCAACTATCTTGCACCGATGCTAAAACTGTCTCAAAACAGATCGAAACAAGATTCGACATAACCCACATCACCTAGGAGTTCCATCGGGTGCCTCCAATACTATTTTTGAGCCTATGGTACGTTCGATGCAAACCACGCACTAATCTTGCATCAAGAGTTGCACTATCTCCAAACGAATCAAGGCGAGCTTCCAGTTGAGCCTTGTCACCTAGGAGTCCCACCGAGTGCGTCCAAAATGATTTCTATGCCTATAGTTTGTTCAGTGCAAACAGTGCACCTGTCTTGCACTAACACTAACACTGTCTCCAAACAGAGTAAAACGAGATTCCACACGACCCACATCACATTTGAGTTTCAGCAGACCCTCGTCACCGAGGAGTACCATCGGGTGCGTCTAAAACAATTTATGAGCCAATGGTACGTTTCACACAAACCGAACTCTGATCTTGCACCGACACTAACACTGTCTCAGAACAAATCGAAACGAGATTCCACATGACCCACATCACCTCGGAGTTCCTTCAGGTGCCTCCAATACCATATCCGAGCCTACGGTACGTTCGACGCAAACCGTGCACCAATATTGCATCAAGAGTTGCACTATCTCCAAACGGACCGAACCAAGCTTCCACCTGAGCCTCGTCACCTAGGAGTCCCATCGAGTGCATCGAAAACGATTTCTATGCCTATGGTATGTTCGGTACAAACCGTGTACCTATCTTGCACTGACACTAACACTGTCTCCAAACAGACTAAAACGAGACTCCACATGACCCACGTCGCTTACGAGTTTCATCGGGTGCGTCCAAAATTATTTGTGAGCCTATGGTGTGTTCAGTGCAAACCATGCACCTGTCTTGCATCAAGATTAGCACAATCTCCAAATGGACCGAACTGAGCTCCACCTGACCCTCATCACCTAGGAGTACCTTCGGGTGTGTCTAAAACAATTTATGAGCCTATGGTACGTTTAACGCAAACCGAGCACCTATCTTGCACCGATGCTAACACTGTCTCAAAACAGATTGAAACAAGATTCCACATGACTGACGTCACCAAGGAGTTCCATCGGGTGCCACCAATAATATTTCTGTGCCTACGGTACATTCAACGCAAACCATGCACCTATCTTGCGTCAAGATTAGCACTGTCTCCAAACGGACTGAACTGAGCTTCCCTTGAGCGTCGTCACCTAGGAGTCCGATCGAGTGCGTCCAAAACGATTTCTATGCCTATGGTATGTTCGGTGCAAACCGTGTACCTATCTTGCTCTGACACTAACACTGTCTCCTAACAGACTAAAACGAGATTCAACGCGACCCACGTCACTTTCGAGTTTCACTAGACCCTCGTCACCGAGTACCATCGGGGGCGTCTAAAACAATTTATGAGCCAATGGTACGGTTCACACAAACCGAGCACTGATCTTGCACCGACACTAACACTGTCTCAGAACAAATCGAAACGAGATTACACATGACCCACATGACCTCGGAGTTCCTTCAGGTGCCTCCAATACTATATCCGAGCCTACGGTACGTTCGACGCAAACCGTGCACCAATATTGCATCAAGAGTTGCACTAGCTCCAAACGGACCGAACCGAGCTTCCACTTGAGCCTCGTCACCTAGGAGTCCCATCGAGTGCGTCCAAAATGATTTCTGTGCCTATGGTATGTTCAGTGCAAACCATGCACCTGTCAGTGCAAACCGTGCACCTGTCTTGCACTAACCACTAACACTGTCTCCAAACGGAGTAAAACGAGATTCCACATGACCCACATCACTTTTGAGTTTCAGCAGACCCTCGTCACCGAGGAGTACCATCGGGTGCGTCTAAAACAATTTATGAGCCAATGGTACATTTCACACAAACCGAACTCTGATCTTGCACTGACACTAACACTGTCTCAGAACAAATCGAAACGAGATTACACATGACCCACATCACCTCGGAGTTCCTTCAGGTACCTCCAATACCATATCCGAGCCTACGGTACGTTCGACGCAAACCGTGCTCCAATATTGCATCAAGAGTTGCACTATCTCCAAACGGACCGAACCAAGCTTCCACCTGAGACTCGTCACCTAGGAGTCCCATCGAGTGCATCGAAAACGATTTCTATGCCTATGGTATGTTCGGTATAAACCGTGTACCTATCTTGCACTGACACTAACACTGTCTCCAAACAGACTAAAACGAGATTCCACATGACCCACGTCGCTTACGAGTTTCATCGGGTGCGTCCAAAATTATTTATGAGCCTATGGTATGTTCAGTGCAAACCATGCACCTGTCTTGCATCAAGATTAGCACAATCTCCAAATGGACCGAACTGAGCTCCACCTGACCCTCATCACCTAGGAGTACCTTCGGGTGTGTCTAAAACAATTTATGAGCCTATGGTACGTTTAACGCAAACCGAGCACCTATCTTGCACCGATGCTAACACTGTCTCAAAACAGATTGAAACAAGATTCCACATGACTGATGTCACCAAGGAGTTCCATCGGGTGCCACCAATAATATTTCTGAGCCTACGGTACATTCAACGCAAACCATGCACCTATCTTGCGTCAAGATTAGCACTGTCTCCAAACGGACTGAACTGAGCTTCCCTTGAGCGTCGTCACCTAGGAGTCCGATCGAGTGCGTCCAAAACGATTTCTATGCCTATGGTATGTTCGGTGCAAACCGTGTACCTATCTTGCTCTGACACTAACACTATCTCCTAACAGACTAAAACGAGATTCAACCCGACCCACGTCACTTTCGAGTTTCACTATACCCTCGTCACCGAGGAGTACCATCAGGTGCATCTAAAACAATTTATGAGCCAATGGTACGTTTCACACAAACCGAGCACTGATCTTGCACCGACACTAAAACTGTCTCAGAACAAATCGAAATGAGATTACACATGACCCACATCACCTCGGAGTTCCTTCAGGTGCCTCCAATACTATATCCGAGCCTACGGTACGTTCGACGCAAACCGTGCACCAATATTGCATCAAGAGTTGCACTATCTCCAAACGGACCGAATCGAGCTTCCACCTGAGCCTCGTCACCTAGGAGTCCCATCGAGTGCGTCCAAAATGATTTCTATGCCTACAGTATGTTCGGTGCAAACCGTGCCCTATCTTGCTCTTACACTAACACTGTCTCTAAACAGACTAAAACGAGATTCCACACGACCCACGTCGCTTACGAGTTTCATCGGGTGCGTCCAAAATTATTTATGAGCTTATGGTATGTTCAGTGCAAACCATGCGCCTGTCTTGCATCAAGATTGGCACAATCTCCAAATGGACCGAATAGAGCTCCACCAGACCCTCATCACCTAGGAGTATCTTCAGGTGTGTCTAAAACAATTTATGAGCCCATGGTACATTTGGCGCAAACTGAGCACCTATCTTGCACCGACGCTAACACTGTCTCAAAACCGATTGAAACGAGATTCCACATGACTAACGTCACCAAGGACTTCCATCGGGTGCCTCCAATAATATTTCTAAGCCTACGGTACATTCAACACAAACCGTGCACTAATCTTGCATCAAGAGTAGCACTATCCCCAAACGCACGAACCGAGCTTCCACTTGAGCCTCGTCACCTAGGAGTCCCATCGAGTGCGTCCAAAATGATTTCTATGCCTAGGGTATGTTCGGTGCAAACCGTATACCTATCTTGCTCTGACACTAACACTGTCTCCAAACAGACTAAAACGAGATTCAACACGACCCACGTCACTTTCGAGTTTCACTACACCCTTGTCACCGAGGAGTACCATCGGGTGCGTCTAAAACAATTTATGAGCCAATGGTAAGTTTCACTCAAACCGAGCACTGATCTTGCCCCGACACTAACACTGTCTCAGAATAAATCGAAACGAGATTACACATGACCAACATGACCTCGGAGTTCCTTCAGGTGCCTCCAATACTATATCCGAGCCTACGGTACGTTCAATGCAAACCGTGCACCAATATTGCATCAAGAGTTGCACTATCTCCAAACGGACCGAACCGAGCTTTCACTTGAGCCTCGTCACCTAGGAGTCCCATCGAATGCGTCCAAAATGATTTATATGCCTACGGTATGTTCGGTGTAAACCGTGCACCTATCTTGCATTGACACTAACACTGTCTCCAAACAGACTAAAACGAGATTCCACACGACCCACATCTCTTACGAGTTTCATCGGGTGCGTCCAAAATTATTTACGAGCCTATGGTATGTTCAGTGCAAACCATGCACTTGTCTTGCATCAAGATTACAATAGTCTCCAAATGGACCGATCAGAGCTCCACCAGACCCTCATCACCTAGGAGTACCTTCGGGTGTGTCTAAAACAATTTATGAGCCTATGGTAGGTTTGACGCAAACCGAGCACCTATCTTGCACCGCTGCTAACACTGTCTCAAAACAGATTGAAACGAGATTCCACATGACTGATGTCACCAAGGAGTTCCATCGGGTGCCTCCAATAATATTTCTGAGCCTACGATACATTCAACGCAAACCGTGCACCTATCTTGCGCAAAGATTAGCACTGTCTCCAAACGGACCAAATTGAGCTCCACCTGTCCCTTGTCACCTAGGAGTACCATCGGGTGCATCTAAAACAATTTATGAGCCTATGGTACGTTTGACACAAACTGAGCACATATCTTGCAGCGACGCTAACACTGTCTCAAAACAGATCGAAACGAGATTCCACATAACCCACATCACCTCAGAGTTCCATCAGGTGCCTCCAATACTATTTCTGAGACTATGGTACGTTCTACGCAAACTGTGCACCAATCTTGCATCAAGAGTAGCACAATCTCCAAACAGACCGAACCGAGCTTCCACTTGAGCCTCGTCTCCTAGGAGTCCCATCGAGTGCGTCCAAAACGATTTCTATGCCTATGGTATGTTCGGTGCAAACCGTGCACCTATCTTGCAATGACACCAACGCTTTATCCAAAGGAACTAAAACGAGATTCCACACGACCCACGTCACTCACGAGTTCTATCGGGTGCATTCTAAACTATTTATGAGCCTATGTTACGCTCAGTGCAAATCATGCACCTATCTTTCGTGAAGATTAGCACTATCTCCAATTGGACCAAACCGTGCACCACTAGACCCTCATCACCTAAGAGTACCATCGGGCGTGTCTAAAATGATTTTTGAGCCTATGATATGTTTGATGCAAACCGAGCAACTATCTTGCACCGATGCTAAAACTGTCTCAAAACAGATCGAAACAAGATTCGACATAACCCACATCACCTAGGAGTTCCATCGGGTGCCTCCAATACTATTTTTGAGCCTATGGTACGTTCGATGCAAACCACGCACTAATCTTGCATCAAGAGTTGCACTATCTCCAAACGAATCAAGGCGAGCTTCCAGTTGAGCCTTGTCACCTAGGAGTCCCACCGAGTGCGTCCAAAATGATTTCTATGCCTATAGTTTGTTCAGTGCAAACAGTGCACCTGTCTTGCACTAACACTAACACTGTCTCCAAACAGAGTAAAACGAGATTCCACACGACCCACATCACATTTGAGTTTCAGCAGACCCTCGTCACCGAGGAGTACCATCGGGTGCGTCTAAAACAATTTATGAGCCAATGGTACGTTTCACACAAACCGAACTCTGATCTTGCACCGACACTAACACTGTCTCAGAACAAATCGAAACGAGATTCCACATGACCCACATCACCTCGGAGTTCCTTCAGGTGCCTCCAATACCATATCCGAGCCTACGGTACGTTCGACGCAAACCGTGCACCAATATTGCATCAAGAGTTGCACTATCTCCAAACGGACCGAACCAAGCTTCCACCTGAGCCTCGTCACCTAGGAGTCCCATCGAGTGCATCGAAAACGATTTCTATGCCTATGGTATGTTCGGTACAAACCGTGTACCTATCTTGCACTGACACTAACACTGTCTCCAAACAGACTAAAACGAGACTCCACATGACCCACGTCGCTTACGAGTTTCATCGGGTGCGTCCAAAATTATTTGTGAGCCTATGGTGTGTTCAGTGCAAACCATGCACCTGTCTTGCATCAAGATTAGCACAATCTCCAAATGGACCGAACAGAGCTCCACCTGACCCTCATCACCTAGGAGTACCTTCGGGTGTGTCTAAAACAATTTATGAGCCTATGGTACGTTTAACGCAAACCGAGCACCTATCTTGCACCGATGCTAACACTGTCTCAAAACAGATTGAAACAAGATTCCACATGACTGACGTCACCAAGGAGTTCCATCGGGTGCCACCAATAATATTTCTGTGCCTACGGTACATTCAACGCAAACCATGCACCTATCTTGCGTCAAGATTAGCACTGTCTCCAAACGGACTGAACTGAGCTTCCCTTGAGCGTCGTCACCTAGGAGTCCGATCGAGTGCGTCCAAAACGATTTCTATGCCTATGGTATGTTCGGTGCAAACCGTGTACCTATCTTGCTCTGACACTAACACTGTCTCCTAACAGACTAAAACGAGATTCAACGCGACCCACGTCACTTTCGAGTTTCACTAGACCCTCGTCACCGAGTACCATCGGGGGCGTCTAAAACAATTTATGAGCCAATGGTACGGTTCACACAAACCGAGCACTGATCTTGCACCGACACTAACACTGTCTCAGAACAAATCGAAACGAGATTACACATGACCCACATGACCTCGGAGTTCCTTCAGGTGCCTCCAATACTATATCCGAGCCTACGGTACGTTCGACGCAAACCGTGCACCAATATTGCATCAAGAGTTGCACTAGCTCCAAACGGACCGAACCGAGCTTCCACTTGAGCCTCGTCACCTAGGAGTCCCATCGAGTGTGTCCAAAATGATTTCTGTGCCTATGGTATGTTCAGTGCAAACCATGCACCTGTCTTGCATCAAGATTAGCACAATGTCCAAATGGACCGAACAGAGCTCCACCTGACCCTCATCACCTAGGAGTACCTTCGGGTGTGTCTAAAACAATTTATGAGCCTATGGTACATTTAACGCAAACCGAGCACCTATCTTGCACCAACGCTAACACTGTCTCAAAACAGATTGAAACAAGATTCCACATGACTGACGTCACGAAGGAGTTCCATCGGGTGCCTCCAATAATATTTTTGAGCCTACGGTACATTAAACGCAAACCATGCACCTATCTTGCGTCAAGATTAGCACTGTCTCCAAACGGACTGAACCGAGCTTCCCTTGAGCGTCGTCACCTAGGAGTCCGATCGAGTGCGTCCAAAACGATTTCTATGCCTATGGTATGTTCGGTGCAAAGCGTGCACCTATCTTGCACTGATACTAACACTATTTCCAAATGGGCTAAAACAAGATTCCACATGACCCACGTCACTTACGAGTTCCATCGGGTGCGTCCAAAACCATTTATGAGCCTATGGTACATTCAGTGCAAACCTGCACCTATCATGCATCAAGATTAGCACTATCTCTAAACGGACCGAACAGAGCTCCACCTGACCCTTGTCACCAAGGAGTACCATCGGGTGCATCTAAAATAATTTATGAGCCTATGGTACGTTTGACACAAACCGAGCACATATCTTGCAGCGACGCTAACACTGTCTCAAAACAGATCGAAACGAGATTCCACATAACCCACATCACCTTGAAGTTCCATCAGGTGCCTCCAATGCTATTTCTGAGACTATGGTACGTTCTACGCAAACCGTGCACCAATCTTGCATCAAGAGTAGCACAATCTCCAAACGGACCGAACCGAGCTTCCACTTGAGCCTCGTCTCCTAGGAGTCCCATCGAGTGCGTCCAAAATGATTTCTATGCCTATGGTATGTTCGGTGCAAACCGTGCACCTATCTTGCAATGACACCAACACTTTATCCAAACGAACTAAAATGAGATTCCACATGACCCACGTCACTCACGAGTTCTATCGGGTGCGTTCTAAACTATTTATGAGCCTATGTTACGTTCAGTGCAAACCGTGCACCTATCTTTCGTGAAGATTAGCACTATCTCCAATCGGACCAAACCGTGCACCACTAGACCCTCGTCACCTAAGAGTACCATCGGGCGTGTCTAAAATGATTTATGAGCCTATGGTATGTTTGATGCAAACCGAGCAACTATCTTGCACCGATGCTAAAACTGTCTCAAAACAGATCAAAACGAGATTCGACATAACCCACATCACCTAGGAGTTTCATCGGGTGCCTCCAATACTATTTTCGAGCCTATGGTACGTTCGATGCAAACCACGCACTAATCTTGCATCAAGAGTTGCACTATCTCCAAACGGACCGAGGCGAGCTTCCAGTTGAGCCTTGTCAACTAGGAGTCCCATCGAGTGCGTCCAAAATGATTTCTATGCCTACAGTATGTAAAGTGCAAACCGTGCACCTATCTTGCACTAACACTAACACTGTCTCTAAACGGACTAAAACGAGATTCAACACGACCCACATCACTTTCGAGTTCCACCAGACCCTCGTCACCGAGGAGTACCATCGGGTGCGTCTAAAATAATTTATGAGCTAATGGTACGTTTCACACAAACCGAGCACTGATCTTGCACCTACACTAAAACTATCTCAAAACAAATCGAAACGAGATTACACATGACCCACATCACCTCGAAGTTCCTTCAGGTGCCTCCAATACTATATCCGAGCCTACGGTACGTTCGACGCAAACCATGCACCAATACTGCATCAAGAGTTGCACTATCTCCAAACGGACCGAACCGAGCTTTCACTTGAGCCTTGTCAGCTAGGAGTCCCATCGAGTGCGTCCAAAATGATTTATATGCCTACAGTATGTTCGGTGCAAACCATGCACCTGTCTTGCATTGACACTAACACTGTCTCCAAACAGACTAAAACGAGATTCCACACGACCCACATCTCTTACGAGTTTCATCGGGTGCGTCCAAAATTATTTATGAGCCTATGGTATGTTCAGTGCAAACCATGCACCTGTCTTGCATCAAGATTACAACAGTCTCCAAATGGACCGAACAAAGCTCCACCAGACCCTTATCACCTAGGAGTACCTTCGGATGTGTCTAAAACAATTTATGAGCCTATGGTACGTTTGACGCAAACCGAGCACCTATCTTGCACCGACGCTAACACTGTCTCAAAATAGATTGAAACGAGATTCCACATGACTGATGTCACCAAGGAGTTCCATCGGGTGCCTCCAATAATATTTTTCAGCCTACGTTACATTCAACGCAAACCGTGCACCTATCTTGCGTCAAGATTAGCACTGTCTCCAAACGGACCGAACCGAGCTTCCAATTGAGCCTCATCACCTAGGCGTCCGATCGAGTGCGTCGAAAACGATTTCTATGCCTATGGTATGTTCGGTGCAAACCGTGTACCTATCTTGCACTGACACTAACACTGTCTCCAAATAGACTAAAACGAGATTCCACACGACCTAAGTCGCTTACGAGTTTCATCAGGTGCGTCCAAAATTATTTATGAGCCTATGGTATGTTCAGTGCAAACCATGCACCTGTCTTGCATCAAGATTAGCACAATGTCCAAATGGACCGAACAGAGCTCCACCTGACCCTCATCACCTAGGAGTACCTTCGGGTGTGTCTAAAACAATTTATGAGCCTATGGTACATTTAACGCAAACCGAGCACCTATCTTGCACCAACGCTAACACTGTCTCAAAACAGATTGAAACAAGATTCCACATGACTGACGTCACGAAGGAGTTCCATCGGCTGCCTCCAATAATATTTCTGAGCCTACGGTACATTAAACGCAAACCATGCACCTATCTTGCGTCAAGATTAGCACTGTCTCCAAACGGACTGAACCGAGCTTCCCTTGAGCGTCGTCACCTAGGAGTCCGATCGAGTGCGTCCAAAACGATTTCTATGCCTATGGTATGTTCGGTGCAAAGCGTGCACCTATCTTGCACTGATACTAACACTATTTCCAAATGGGCTAAAACAAGATTCCACATGACCCACGTCACTTACGAGTTCCATCGGGTGCGTCCAAAACCATTTATGAGCCTATGGTACATTCAGTGCAAACCTGCACCTATCATGCATCAAGATTAGCACTATCTCTAAACAGACCGAACAGAGCTCCACCTGACCCTTGTCACCTAGGAGTACCATCGGGTGCATCTAAAATAATTTATGAGCCTATGGTACGTTTGACACAAACCGAGCACATATCTTGCAGCGACGCTAACACTGTCTCAAAACAGATCGAAACGAGATTCCACATAACCCACATCACCTAGAAGTTCCATCAGGTGCCTCCAATGCTATTTCTGAGACTATGGTACGTTCTACACAAACCGTGCACCAATCTTGCATCAAGAGTAGCACAATCTCCAAACGGACCGAACCGAGCTTCCACTTGAGCCTCGTCTCCTAGGAGTCCCATCGAGTGCGACCAAAATGATTTCTATGCCTATGGTATGTTCGGTGCAAACCGTGCACCTATCTTGCAATGACACCAACACTTTATCCAAACGAACTAAAATGAGATTCCACATGACCCACGTCACTCACGAGTTCTATCGGGTGCGTTCTAAACTATTTATGAGCCTATGTTACGTTCAGTGCAAACCGTGCACCTATCTTTCGTGAAGATTAGCACTATCTCCAATCGGACCAAACCGTGCACCACTAGACCCTCATCACCTAAGAGTACCATCGGGCGTGTCTAAAATGATTTATGAGCCTATGGTATGTTTGATGCAAACCGAGCAACTATCTTGCACCGATGCTAAAACTGTCTCAAAACAGATCAAAACGAGATTCGACATAACCCACATCACCTAGGAGTTTCATCGGGTGCCTCCAATACTATTTTTGAGCCTATGGTACGTTCGATGCAAACCACGCACTAATCTTGCATCAAGAGTTGCACTATCTCCAAACGGACCGAGGCGAGCTTCCAGTTGAGCCTTGTCAACTAGGAGTCCCATCGAGTGCGTCCAAAATGATTTCTATGCCTATAGGTGCAAACCGTGTACCTATCTTGCACTAACACTAACACTGTCTCTAAACGGACTAAAACGAGATTCAACACGACCCACATCACTTTCGAGTTTCACCAGACCCTCGTCACCGAGGAGTACCATCGGGTGCGTCTAAAATAATTTATGAGCTAATGGTACGTTTCACACAAACCGAGCACTGATCTTGCACCTACACTAAAACTATCTCAAAACAAATCGAAACGAGATTACACACGACCCACATCACCTCGAAGTTCCTTCAGGTGCCTCCAATACTATATCCGAGCCTACGGTACGTTCGACGCAAACCATGCACCAATATTGCATCAAGAGTTGCACTATCTCCAAACGGATCGAACCGAGCTTTCACTTGAGCCTTGTCAGCTAGGAGTCCCATCGAGTGCGTCCAAAATGATTTATATGCCTACAGTATGTTCGGTGCAAACCATGCACCTGTCTTGCATTGACACTAACATTGTCTCCAAACAGACTAAAACGAGATTCCACACGACCCACATCTCTTACGAGTTTCATCGGGTGCGTCCAAAATTATTTATGAGCCTTTGGTATGTTCAGTGCAAACCATGCACCTGTCTTGCATCAAGATTACAACAGTCTCCAAATGGACCGAACAGAGCTCCACCAGACCCTTATCACCTAGGAGTACCTTCGGGTGTGTCTAAAACAATTTATGAGCCTATGGTACGTTTGACGCAAACCGAGCACCTATCTTGCACCGACACTAACACTGTCTCAAAATAGATTGAAACGAGATTCCACATGACTGATGTCACCAAGGAGTTCCATCGGGTGCCTCCAATAATATTTTTGAGCCTACGGTACATTCAACGCAAACCGTGCAACTATCTTGCGTCAAGATTAGCACTGTCTCCAAACGGACCGAACCGAGCTTCCAATTGAGCCTCATCACCTAGGCGTCCGATCGAGTGCGTCGAAAACGATTTCTATGCCTATGGTATGTTCGGTGCAAACCGTGTACCTATCTTGCACTGACACTAACACTGTCTCCAAACAGACTAAAACGAGATTCCACACGACCCACGTCGCTTATGAGTTTCATCGGGTGCGTCCAAAATTATTTATGAGCCTATGGTATGTTCAGTGCAAACCATGCACCTGTCTTGCATCAAGATTAGCACAATGTCCAAATGGACCGAACAGAGCTCCACCTGACCCTCATCACCTAGGAGTACCTTCGGGTGTGTCTAAAACAATTTATGAGCCTATGGTACGTTTAACGCAAACCGAGCACCTATCATGCACCAACGCTAACACTGTCTCAAAACAGATTGAAACAAGATTCCACATGACTGACGTCACGAAGGAGTTCCATCGGGTGCCTCCAATAATATTTCTGAGCCTACGGTACATTAAACGCAAACCATGCACCTATCTTGCGTCAAGATTAGCACTGTCTCCAAACGGACTGAACCGAGCTTCCCTTGAGCGTCGTCACCTAGGAGTCCGATCGAGTGCGTCCAAAACGATTTCTATGCCTATGGTATGTTCGGTGCAAAGCGTGCACCTATCTTGCACTGATACTAACACTATTTCCAAATGGGCTAAAACAAGATTCCACATGACCCACGTCACTTACGAGTTCCATCGGGTGCGTCCAAAACCATTTATGAGCCTATGGTACGTTCAGTGCAAACCTGCACCTATCATGCATCAAGATTAGCACTATCTCTAAACGGACCGAACAGAGCTCCACCTGACGCTTGTCACCTAGGAGTACCATCGGGTGCATCTAAAATAATTTATGAGCCTATGGTACGTTTGACACAAACCGAGCACATATCTTGCAGCGACGCTAACACTGTCTCAAAACAGATCGAAACGAGATTCCACATAACCCACATCACCTCGAAGTTCCATCAGGTGCCTCCAATACTATTTCTGAGACTATGGTACGTTCTACGCAAACCGTGCACCAATCTTGCATCAAGAGTAGCACAATCTCCAAACGGACCGAACCGAGCTTCCACTTGGGCCTCGTCTCCTAGGAGTCCCATCAAGTGCGTCCAAAACGATTTCTATGCCTATGGTATGTTCGGTGCAAACCGTGCACCTATCTTGCAATGACACCAACACTTTATCCAAACGAACTAAAATGAGATTCCACATGACCCACGTCACTCACGAGTTCTATCGGGTGCGTTCTAAACTATTTATGAGCCTATGTTACGTTCAGTGCAAACCGTGCACCTATCTTTCGTGAAGTTAGCACTATCTCCAATCGGACCAAACCGTGCACCACTAGACCCTCGTCACCTAAGAGTACCATTGGGCGTGTCTAAAATGATTTATGAGCCTATGGTATGTTTGATGCAAACCGAGCAACTATCTTGCACCGATGCTAAAACTGTCTCAAAACAGATCAAAACGAGATTCGACATAACCCACATCACCTAGGAGTTCCATCGGGTGCCTCCAATACTATTTTTGAGCCTATGGTACGTTCGATGCAAACCACGCACTAATTTTGCATCAAGAGTTGCACTATCTCCAAACGGACCGAGGCGAGCTTCCAGTTGAGCCTTGTCAACTAGGAGTCCCATCGAGTGCGTCCAAAATGATTTCTATGCCTACAGTATGTTCAGTGCAAACCGAGCACCTATCTTGCACTAACACTAACACTGTCTCTAAACGGACTAAAACGATATTCAACACGACCCACATCACTTTCGAGTTTCACCAGACCCTCGTCACCGAGGAGTACCATCGGGTGCGTCTAAAATAATTTATGAGCTAATGATACGTTTCACACAAACCGAGCACTGATCTTGCACCTACACTAAAACTATCTCAAAACAAATCGAAACGAAATTTACACATGACCCACATCACCTCGAAGTTCCTTCAGGTGCCTCCAATACTATATCCGAGCCTACGGTACGTTCGACGCAAACCGTGCACCAATATTGCATCAAGAGTTGCACTATCTCCAAACGGACCGAACCGAGCTTCCACCTGAGCCTCGTCACCTAGGAGTCCCATCGAGTGCGTCCAAAATGATTTCTATGCCTACGGTATGTTCGGTGCAAACCGTGCACCTATCTTGCACTGACACTAACACTGTCTCCAAACAGACTAAAACGAGATTCCACACGACCCACGTCGCTTACGAGTTTAATCGGGTGCGTCCAAAATTATTTATGAGCTTATGGTATGTTCAGTGCAAACCATGCGCCTGTCTTGCATCAAGATTGGCACAATCTCCAAATGGACCGAATAGAGCTCCACCAGACCCTCATCACCTAGGAGTACATTCAGGTGTGTCTAAAACAATTTATGAGCCCATGGTACATTTGGCGCAAACCGAGCACCTATCTTGCACCGACGCTAACACTGTCTCAAAACAGATTGAAACGAGATTCCACATGACTAACGTCACCAAGGAGTTCCATCGGGTGCCTCCAATAATATATCTAAGCCTACGGTAGATTCAACACAAACCGTGCACTAATCTTGCATCAAGAGTAGCACTATCCCCAAACGTACGAACCGAGCTCCACTTGAGCCTCGTCACCTAGGAGTCCCATCGAGTGCGTCCAAAATGATTTCTATGCCTATGGTATGTTCGGTGCAAACCGTGTACCTTTCTTGCTCTGACACTAACACTGTCTCCTAACAGACTAAAATGAGATTCAACACGACCCACGTCACTTTTGAGTTTCACTAGACCCTCGTCACCGAGGAGTACCATCCAGTGTGTCTAAAACAATTTATGAGCCAATGGTACGTTTCACTCAAACCGAGCACTGATCTTGCACCGACACTAACACTGTCTCAGAACAAATCGAAACAAGATTACACATGACCGACATAACCTCAGAGTTCCTTCAGGTGCCTCCAATACTATATCCGAGCCTACGGTACGTTCGATGCAAACCGTGCACCAATATTGCATCAAGAGTTGCACTATCTCAAAATGGACCGAACCGAGCTTTCACTTGAGCCTCGTCACCTAGGAGTCCCATCAAGTGCGTCCAAAATGATTTATATGCCTACGGTATGTTCGGTGCAAACCATGCACCTATTTTGCATTGACACTAACACTATCTCCAAACAGACTAAAATGAGATTCCACACGACCCACATCTCTTACGAGTTTCATCGGGTGCGTCCAAAATTATTTATGAGCCTTTGGTATGTTCAGTGCAAACCATGCACCTGTCTTGCATCAAGATTACAACAGTCTCCAAATGGACCGAACAGAGCTCCACCAGACCCTTATCACCTAGGAGTACCTTCGGGTGTGTCTAAAACAATTTATGAGCCTATGGTACGTTTGACGCAAACCGAGCACCTATCTTACACCGACGCTAACACTGTCTCAAAATAGATTGAAACGAGATTCCACATGACTGATGTCACCATGGAGTTCCATCGGGTGCCTCCAATAATATTTTTGAGCCTATGGTACATTCAACGCAAACCGTGCACCTATCTTGCGTCAAGATTAGCACTGTCTCCAAACGGACCAAACCGAGCTTCCAATTGAGCCTCATCACCTAGGCGTCCGATCAAGTGCATCGAAAACGATTTCTATGCCTATGGTATGTTCGGTGCAAACCGTGTACCTATCTTGCACTGACACTAACACTGTCTCCAAACAGACTAAAACGAGATTCCACACGACCCACGTCGCTTACGAGTTTCATCGGGTGCGTCCAAAATTATTTATGAGCCTATGGTATGTCCAGTGCAAACCATGCACCTGTCTTGCATCAAGATTAGCACAATGTCCAAATGGACCGAACTGAGCTCCACCTGACCTTCATCACCTAGGAGTACCTTCGGGTGTGTCTAAAACAATTTATGAGCCTATGGTACGTTTAACGCAAACCAAGCACCTATCTTGCACCGACGCTAACACTGTCTCAAAACAGATTGAAACAAGATTCCACACGACTGACGTCACCAAGGAGTTCCATCGGGTGCCTCCAATAATATTTCCGAGCCTACGGTACATTAAACGCAAACCATGCACCTATCTTGCGTCAAGATTAGCACTGTCTCCAAATGGACTGAACCGAGCTTCCCTTGAGCGTCGTCACCTAGGAGTCCGATCGAGTGCGTCCAAAACGATTTCTATGCTTATGGTATGTTCGGTGCAAAGCGTGCACCTATCTTGCACTGATACTAACACTATTTCCAAATGGGTTAAAACAAGATTCCACATGACCCACGTCACTTACGAGTTCCATCGGGTGCGTCCAAAACCATTTGTGAGCCTATGGTACGTTCAGTGCAAACCATGCACCTATCATGCATCAAGATTAGCACTATCTCTAAACGGACCAAACAGAGCTCCACCTGACCCTTGTCACCTAGGAGTACCATCGGGTGCATCTAAAATAATTTATGAGCCTATGGTACGTTTGACACAAACCGAGCACATATCTTGCAGCGATGCTAACACTGTCTCAAAACAGATCGAAACGAGATTCCACATAACCCACATCACCTCGAAGTTCCATCAGGTGCCTCCAATACTATTTCTGAGACTATGGTACGTTCTACGCAAACCGTGCACCAATCTTGCATCAAGAGTAGCCAATCTCCAAACAGACCGAACCGAGCTTCCACTTGAGCCTCGTCTCCTAGGAGTCCCATCGAGTGCGTCCAAAACGATTTCTATGCCTATGGTATGTTCGGTGCAAACCGTGCACCTATCTTGCAATGACACCAACACTTTATCCAAACGAACTAAAATGAGATTCCACATGACCCACGTCACTCACGAGTTCTATCGGGTGCGTTCTAAACTATTTATGAGCCTATGTTACGTTCAGTGCAAACCGAGCACCTATCTTTCATGAAGATTAGCACTATCTCCAATCGGACCAAACCGTGCACCACTAGACCCTCGTCACCTATGAGTACCATCAGGCGTGTCTAAAATGATTTATGAGCCTATGATATGTTTGATGCAAACCGAGCAACTATCTTGCACCGATGCTAAAACTGTCTCAAAACAGATCAAAACGAGATTCGACATAACCCACATCACCTAGGAGTTCCATCGGGTGCCTCCAATACTATTTTTGAGCCTATGGTACGTTCGATGCAAACCACGCACTAATCTTGCATCAAGAGTTGCACTAACTCCAAACAAATCGAGGCGAGCTTCCAGTTGAGCCTTGTCACCTAGGAGTCCCATCGAGTGCGTCCAAAATGATTTCTATGCCTACAGTTTGTTCAGTGCAAACCGTGCACCTATCTTGCACTAACACTAACACTGTCTCCAAACGAAGTAAAACGAGATTCCACATGACCCACATCACTTTCAAATTTCACCAGACCCTCGTCACCGAGGAGTACCATCGGGTGCGTCTAAAACAATTTATGAGCCAATGGTACGTTTCACACAAACCGAACTCTGATCGTGCACCGAAACTAACGCTGTCTCAGAACAAATCGAAACGAGATTACACATGACCCACATCACCTCGGTGTTCCTTCAGGTGCCTCCAATACTATATCTGAGCCTATGGTACGTTCAACGCAAACCGTGCACCAATATTGCATCAAGAGTTGCACTATCTCCAAACGGACCGAACCGAGTTTCCACCTGAGCCTAGTCACCTAGGAGTCCCATCGAGTGCGTCCAAAATGATTTCTATGCCTACGGTATGTTCGGTGCAAACCGTGCACCTATCTTGCACTGACACTAACACTGTCTCCAAACGGACTAAAACGAGATTCCACATGACCCACGTCGCTTACGAGTTTCATCGGGTGCGTCCAAAATTATTTATGAGCCTATGTTATGTTCAGTGCAAACCATGCACCTGTCTTGCATCAAGATTGGCACAATCTTCAAATGGACCGAATAGAGCTCCACCAGACCCTCATCACCTAGGAGTATCTTCAGGTGTGTCTAAAACAATTTATGAGCCCATGGTACGTTTGGCGCAAACCGAGCACCTATCTTGCACTGACGCTAACACTGTCTCAAAACAGATTGAAACGAGATTCCACATGACTAATGTCACCAAGGAGTTCCATCGGGTGCCTCCAATAATATTTCTGAGCCTATGGTACATTCAACGCAAACCGTGCACTAATCTTGCATCAAGAGTAGCACTATCCCCAAACGGACCGAACCAAGCTTCCACTTGAGCCTCGTCACCTAGGAGTCCCATCGAGTGCGTCCAAAATGATTTCTAGGCCTATGGTATGTTCGGTGCAAACCGTGTACCTATCTTGCTCTGACACTAACACTGTCTCCAAACAGACTAAAACGAGATTGCTCACGACCCACGTCTCGTACGAGTTCCATCGGGTGCGTCCAAAACTATTTATGAGCCTATGGTACGTTCAGTGCAAACCATGCACCTATCTTGCATCAAAATTAGCACCATCTCTAAACGGACCGAACAGAGCTCCACCTGACCCTTGTCACCTAGGAGTACCATCGGGTGCATCTAAAACAATTTATGAGCCTATGGTACGTTTGACACAAACCGAGCACATATCTTGCAGCGACGCTAACACTGTCTCAAAACAGATCGAAACGAGATTCCACATTACCCACATCACCTCGGAGTTCCATCAGGTGCCTCTAATTTTATTTCTAAGACTATGGTACGTTCTACGCAAACCGTGCACCAATCTTGCATCAAGAGTAGCAGAATCTCCAAACGGACCAAACCGAGCTTCCACTTGAGCCTCGTCTCCAAGGAGTCCCGTCGAGTGCGTCCAAAATGATTTCTATGCCTATGGTATGTTCGGTGCAAACCGTGCACCTATCTTGCAATGACATCAACCCTTTATCCAAACAATCTAAAACGAGATTCCACACGACCCACGTCACTCACGAGTTCTATTGGGTGCGTTCTAAACTATTTATGAGCCTATGTTACATTCAGTGCAAAACGTGCACCTATCTTGCGTGAAGATTAGCACTATCTCCAATCGGACAAAACCGTGCACCACTAGACCCTCGTGACCTAAGAGTACCATCGGGCACGTCTAAAATGATTTATGAGCCTATGGTATGTTTGACGCAAACCAAGCAACAATCTTGCACGGACGCTAAAACTGTCTCAAAACAGATCGAAATGAGATTCCACATAACCCACATCACCTAGAGTTCCATCGGGTGCCTCCAATACTATTTTCGAGCCTATGGTACGTTTGATGGAAATCACGCACTAATCTTGCTTCAAGAGTTGCATTATCTCCAAACGGACCGAGGTGAGCTTCTAGTTGAGCCTTGTCACCTAGGAGTCCCATCGAGTGTCCAAAATGATTTCTATGCCTACGGTATGTTCAGTGCAAACCGTGCACCTATCTTGCACTAACACTAACACTATCTCTAAATGGAGTAAAACGAGATTCCACACGACCGACGTCACTTTCGAGTTTCACCAGACCGTCGTCACCGAGGAGTACCATCGGATGCGTCTAAAACAATTTATGAGCCAATGGTACGTTTCACACAAACCGAGCACTGATCTTGCACCGACACTAACACTGTCTCAGAACAAATCGAAACGAGTTTACACAAGACCCACATCACCTCGGAGTTCCTTAAGGTGCCTCCAATACTATATCCAAGCCTACGGTACGTTTGACGCAAACCGTGCACCAATATTGCATCAAGAGTTGCACTATCTCCGAACGGACCGAACCGAGCTTCCACTTGAGCCTCATCACCTAGGAGTCCCATCGAGTGCGTCCAAAATGATTTCTATGCCTACGGTATGTTCGGTGCAAACCGTGCACCTATCTTGCACGGACACTAACACTGTCTCCAAACAGACTAAAACGAGATTCCACACGACCCACGTCGCTTACGAGTTTCATCGAGTGCATCTAAAATTATTTATGAGCCTATGGTATGTTCAGTCCAAACCATGCACCTGTCTTGCATCAAGATTAGCACAATCTCCAAAGGGACTGAATGGAGCTCCACCAGACCCTCATCACCTAGGAGTACCTTCGGGTGTGTCTAAAACAATTTATGAGCCTATGGTACGTTTGACGCAAACCGTGCACCTATCTTGCATCGACGCTAACACTGTCTCCAAACAGATTGAAATGAGATTCCACATGACTGACGTCACCAAGGAGTTCCATCGGGTGCCTCCAATAATATTTCTGAGCCTATGGTACATTCAACGCAAACCGTGCACTAATCTTGCATCAAGAGTAGCACTATCCCCAAATAGACCGAACCGAGCTTCCACTTGAGCCTCGTCACCTAGGAGTCCCATCGAGTGCGTCCAAAATGATTTCTATGCCTTTGGTATGTTCGGTGCAAACCGTGTACCTATCTTGCACTGACACTAACACTGTCTCCAGACAGACTAAAACGAGATTGCACACGACCCACGTCTCATACGAGTTCCATCGGGTGCGTCCAAAACTATTATTGAACCTATGGTAAGTTCCGAGCAAACCATGCACCTATCTTGCATCAAGAGTAGCACTATCTTCAAACGGACCGAACAGAGCGCCACCAGACCCTCGTCACCTAGAAGTACCATCTGGTGCGTCTAAAACGATTTATGAGCCAATGGTACGTTTGACGCAAACCGAGCACCTATCCTGCACCGACGCTAACACTGTCTCAAACAGATCGAAACGAGTTCCACATGACCCATGTCACCTAGGAGTTCCATCGGTTGCCACCAATACTATTTCCGAGCCTACAGGACTTTTGATGCAAACCATGCACCAATCTTGAATCAAGAGTACCGGTATCTCCAAATGGACCGAACCGAGCTTCCACTTGAGACTGGTCACCTAGGAGTTCCATCGAGTGTGTCCAAAATGATTTCTAAGCCTACGGTATGTTCAGCGCAAATCACACACCTATCTTGCACTGACACTAACAATGTCTCCAAATGGACTAAAACGAGATTCCGCACGACCCACGTCATTTTTGAGTTGCATCGGGTGCGTTCAAAACTATTTGTGAGCCTATGGTTTGTTCCACGCAAACCATGCACCTGTCTTGTGTGCAGATTTGCACTACCTCCAAACAGACCGAACATAGCTCCACCAGACCCACGTCACCAAGGAGTACCATCGGGTGCGTCTAAAACAATTTATGAGCCAATGGTACGTTTGACGCAAACCGAGCACCTATCCTACACCGACTCTAACACAGTCTCTAACAGATCGAAACGAGTTCCACATGACCCACATCACCTCAAAGTTCCATCAGGTGCTTCCAATACTATTTATGAGACTATGGTACGTTCTACGCAAACCGTGCACCAGTCTTGCATCAAGAGTAGCACAATCTCCAAACGGACCGAACCGAGCTTCCACTTGAGCCTCGTCACCTAGGAGTCCCATCGAGTGCGTCCAAAATGATTTCTATGCCTATGGTATGTTCGGTGCAAACCGTGTACCTATCTTGCACTGACACTAACACTGTCTCTAGACAGACTAAAACGAGATTCCACACGACCCACGTCTCATATGAGTTCCATCGGGTGTGTCCAAAACTATTAATGAACCTATGGTACGTTCCGAGCAAACCATGCACCTATCTTGCATCAAGAGTAGCACTATCTTCAAACGGACCAAACAGAGCGCCACCAGACCCTCGTCACCTAGAAGTACCATCTGGTGCATCTAAAACGATTTATGAGCCAATGGTACGTTTGACGCAAACCGAGCACCTATCCTGCACCGACGCTAACACTGTCTCAAATAGATCGAAACGAGTTCCACATGACCCATGTCACCTAGGAGTTCCATCGGTTGCCACCAATACTATTTCCGAGCCTACAGGACTTTTGATGCAAACCATGCACCAATCTTGAATCAAGAGTACCAGTATCTCCAAATGGACCGAACCGAGCTTCCACTTGAGACTGGTCACCTAGGAGTTCCATCGAGTGTGTCCAAAATGATTTCTAAGCCTACGGTATGTTCAGCGCAAATCACGCACCTATCTTGCACTGACACTAACAATGTCTCCAAATGGACTAAAACGAGATTCCGCATGACCCACGTCATTTTTGAGTTGCATCGGGTGCGGCCAAAACTATTTGTGAGCCTATGGTTTGTTCCACGCAAACCATGCACCTATCTTGTGTCAAGATTAGCACTACCTCCAAACGGACCGAACGTAGCTCCACCAGACCCACGTCACCGAGGAGTATCATCGGGTGCGTCTAAAATAATTTATGAGCCAATGGTACGTTTGACGCAAACCGAGCACCTATCCTGCACCAACTCAACATTGTCTCAAACAGATCGAAACGAGTTCCACATGACCCACATCACCTCGAAGTTCCATCAGGTGCCTCCAATACTATTTATGAGACTATGGTACGTTCTACGCAAACCGTGCACCAATCTTGCATCAAGAGTAGCACAATCTCCAAACGGACCGAACCGAGCTTCCACTTGAGCCTCGTCTCCTAGGAGTCCCATCGAGTGCGTCCAAAATGATTTCTATGCCTATGGTATGTTCAGTGCAAACCATGCACCTATCTTGCAATGACACCAACACTTTATCCAAACGAACTAAAACGAGATTCCACACGACCCACGTCCCTCATGAGTTCTATCGGGAGCGTTCTAAACTATTTATGAGCCTATGTTATGTTCAGTGCAAACCGTGCACCTATCTTGCGTGAAGATTAGCACTATCTCCAATCGGACCGAACCATGCACCACTAGACCCTTGTCACCTAAGAGTACCATCGAGCGCGTCTAAAATGATTTATGAGCCTATGGTATGTTTGATGCAAACCGAGCAACTATCTTGAACCGACGCTAAAACTGTCACAAAACAGATCGAAACGAGATTCCACATAACCCACATCACCTAGGAGTTCCATCAGGTGCCTCCAATACTATTTTTGAGCCTATGGTACGTTCGATGCAAACCACGCACTAATCTTGCATCAGGAGTTGCACTATCTCCAAATGGACCGAGGCGAGCTTCCAGTTGAGCCTTGTCACCTAGGAGTCCCATCGAGTGCGTCTAAAATGATTTGTATGCCTATGGTATGTTCAGTGCAAACCATGCACCTATCTTGCACTGACACTAACACTGTCTCCAAATGGGCAAAAACGAGATTCCACATGACCCACATCACTTTTAAGTTTCACTAGACCCTCGTCACTGAGGAGTACAATCGGGTGCGTCTAAAACAATTTATGAGCCAATGGTACGTTTCACACAAACCGAGCACTGATCTTGCACCGACGCTAACAATGTCTCAGAACATATTGAAACGAGATTACACATGACCCACATCACCTTGGAGTTCCTTCGGGTGCCTCCAATACTATATCCGAGCCTACGGTACGTTTGACGCAAACAGTGCACCAATCTTGCCCCAAGAGTTGCACTATCTCCAAACGGACCGAACCGAGCTTCCAGTTGAGCCTCGTCACTTAGGAGTCCCATCGAGTGTGTCCACGATGATTTCTATGCCTATGGTATGTTCGGTGCAAACCGTAAACCTATCTTGCACTGACACTAACACTGTCCCCTAGACAGACTAAAACATGATTCCACACGACCCATGTCACTTACGAGTTTCATTGGGTGCGTCCAAAACTATTTATGAGCCTATGGTATGTACAGTGCAAACCATGCACCTGTCTTGCATCAAGATTAGCACAATCTCCAAATGGACCGAACAGAGCTCCACCAGACCCTCATCACATAGAAGTACCTTCGGGTGCGTCTAAAACAATTTATGAGCCTTTGGTACGTTTGACCAAACCGAGCACCTGTCTTGCACCGATGCTAACACTGTCTCAAAACAGATTGAAACGAGATTCCACATGACTGACGTCACCAAGGAGTTCCATCGGGTGCCTCTAATACTATTTTTGAGCCTACTGTACGTTCAACATAAACCGTGCACTAATCTTGCATCAATAGTAGCACTATCCCCAAACGGACTGAACCGAGCTTCCACTTGAGCCTCGTCACCTAGGAGTCCCATCGAGTGCGTCCAAAATGATTTCTATGCCTATGGTATGTTCGGTGCAAACCATGAACCTATCTAGCACTGACACTAACACTGTCTCCAAACAGACTAAAACGATATTCCACATGACCCACGTCACATATGAGTTCCATTGGGTGCGTCCAAAACTATTAATGAACTTATGGTATGTTCAGTGCAAACCATGCACCTATCTTGCATCAAGATTAGCATGATCTCCAATCGGACCGAACAGAGCGCCACCAGACCCTCGTCACCTAGAAGTACCATCTGGTGCGTCTAAAACGATTTCTGAGCCAAGGGTACGTTTGATGCAAAAAGAGCACCTATCCTGTATCGATGCTAACACTGTGTCAACACAGATCAAAACGAGTTCCACATGACCCACGTCACCTTGGAGTTCCATCGGTTGCCACCAATACTATTTCCGAGCCTATAGCACTTTTGAAGCAAACCATGTACCAATCTTGCATCAAGAGTAGCACTATTTCCAAATGGACGGAACCGAGCTTCCACTAGAGACTGGTCACCTAGGAGTCCCATCGAGTGCGTCCAAAATGATTTCTAAGCCTATGATATGTTTGGCATAAATCATGCACCTATCTTGTGTCAAGATTTGCACTATCTCCAAATGGACCGAACAGAGCTCCACCTGACCCTCGCCACCTAGGAGAACCATCAGGTGCGTCTAAAATGATTTATGAGCCTATGGTATGTTTGACGCAAACCGAGCACCAATCATGCACTGACACTAACACTGTCTCAAAACAGATCAAATCGAGATTCCACATGACCCACATCACCTAGGAGTTTCATCGGGTGCCTCCAGTACTATTTTTGAGAATACGGTACGTTTGACACAAACCAAGCACCAATCTTGCACCGACGCTAACATTGTGTCAAAACAAATCGAAACGAGATTCCACATGACCCACGTCACCTAGGAGTTCCATCGGGTGCCTCTAATACTATTTCCGAGCCTACAGTTCGTTCAACGTGAACGGTGAACCAATCTTGCATCAATAGTTGCACTTTCTCCATACGGACCAAACCGAGCTTCCACTTGAGCCTCGTCACCTAGAAGTCCCATCGAGCGCGTCAAATATGATTTCTATGCCTATGGTATGTTCGGTGCAAACCGTGCACCTATCTTGCACAGACACTAACACTGTCCCAAAATAGACTAAAACGAGATTCCACATGACCCACGTCACTTACGAGTTTCATTGGGTGCGTGCAAAACTATTTATGAGCCTATGGTATGTTCAGTGCAAACCATGCACCTGTCTTGCGTCAAGATTAGAACAATCTCCAAATGGATCGAACAGATCTCCACCAGACCCTCATCACCTAGAAGTACCTTCGGGTGCGTCTAAAACAATTTATGAGCCTACGGTACGTTTGACCAAACCGAGCACCTGTCTTGCACCGACGCTAACACTGTCTCAAAACAGATTGAAACGAGATTCCACATGACTGACATCACCAAGGAGTTCCATCGGGTGCCTCCAATACTATTTTTGAGCCTACGGTACATTCAACACAAACCGTGCACTAATCTTGCATCAAGAGTAGCACTATCCCCAAACGGACCGAACCGAGCTTCCACTTGAGCCTCGTCACCTAGGAGTCCCATCGAGTGCGTCCAAAATGATTTCTATGCCTATGGTATGTTCGGTGCAAACCATGTACCTATCTTGCACTGACACTAACACTGTCTCCAAACAGACTAAAACGATATTCCACATGACCCACGTCACATATGAGTTCCATTGGGTGCGTCCAAAACTATTAATGAACTTATGGTATGTTCAGTGCAACCCATGCACCTATCTTGCATCAAGATTAGCACTATCTCCAATCGGACTGAACAGAGCGCCACCAGACCCTCGTCACCTAGACGTACCATCTGGTGCATCTAAAACGATTTATGAGCCAATGGTACGTTTGATGCAAACCGAGCACCTATCCTGCATCGATGCTAACACCGTGTCAAACAGATCAAAACGAGTTCCACATGACCCACGTCACCTTGGAGTTCCATCGGTTGCCACCAATACTATTTTCGAGCCTATAGCACTTTTGACGCAAACAATGTACCAATCTTGCATCAAGAGTAGCACTATTTCCAAATGGACCGAACCGAGCTTCCACTAGAGACTGGTCGCCTAGGAGTCCCATCGAGTGCGTCCAAAATGATTTCTAAGCCTATGATATGTTCGGCACAAATCATGCACCTATCTTGTGTCAAGATTAGCACTATCTCCAAATGGACCAAACAGAGCTCCACCAGACCCTCGCCACCTAGGAGAACCATCAGGCGCGTCTAAAATGATTTATGCGCCTATGTTATGTTTGACGCAAACCGAGCACCAATCCAGCACTGACGCTAACACTGTCCCAAACAGATCAAATTGAGATTCCACATGACCCACATCACCTAGGAGTTTAATCCGGTGCCTCTAGTACTATTTTTGAGAATACGGTATGTTTGACGCAAACCATGCACCAATCTTGCACCGACGCTAACACTATGTCAAAACAAATCGAAACGAGATTCCACATGGCCCACGTCACCTAGGAGTTCCATCGGGTGCCTCCAATACTATTTCCGAGCCTATAGTATGTTCAACGCAAACGGTGAACCAATCTTGCTTCAATAGTTGCACTATCTCCATACGGACCGAACCAAGCTTCCACTTGAGCCTAGTCACCTAGGAGTCCCATTGAGCGCGTCAAATATGATTTCTATGCCTATGGTATGTTCGGTGCAAACCGTGCACCTATCTTGCACTGACACTAACACTGTCTCCAAACAGACTAAAACGTGATTCCACACGGCCCACGTCACTTACGAGTTTCATTGGGTGCGTCCAAAACTATTTATGAGCCTATGGTATGTTCAGTGCAAACTATGCACCTGTCTTGCGTCAAGGTTAGCACAATCTCCAAATAGACCGAACAGAGCTCCACCAGAACCTCATCACCTAGAAGTACCTTTGGGTGCGTCTAAAACAATTTATGAGCCTATGGTACGTTTGACCAAACTGAGCACCTGTCTTGCACCGATGCTAACACTATCTCAAAACAGATTGAAACGAGATTCCACATGACTGATGTCACCAAGGAGTTCCATCAGGTGCCTCCAATACTATTTTTGAGCCGACGGTACGTTCAACACAAACCATGCACTAATCTTGCATCAAGAGTAGCACTATCCCCAAACGGACCGAACTGAGCTTCCACTTGAGCCTCGTCACCTAGAAGTCCCATCGAGTGCGTCCAAAATAATTTCTATGCCTATGGTATGTT
Source organism: Saccharum spontaneum (assembly GCA_022457205.1). NCBI lineage: Eukaryota > Viridiplantae > Streptophyta > Magnoliopsida > Poales > Poaceae > Saccharum > Saccharum spontaneum. The sequence continues at coordinate 23,361,708 of CM039610.1, read as the reverse complement.
CGGTGCAAACCATGTACCTATCTTGCACTGACACTAACACTGTCTCCAAACAGACTAAAATGATATTCCACACAACCCACGTCACATATGAGTTCCATTGGGTGCATCCAAAACTATTAATGAACTTATGGTATGTTCAGTGCAAACCATGCACCTATCTTCCATCAAGATTAGCACTATCTCCAATCAGACCGAACAGAGCGCCACCAGACCCTCGTCACCTAGAAGTACCATCCGGTGCGTCTAAAACGATTTATGGGCCAATGGTATGTTTGATGCAAACCGAGCACCTATCCTGCACCGACGCTAACACTGTGTCAAACAGATCAAAACGAGTTCCACATGAACCACGTCACCTTGGAGTTCCATCGGTTGCCACCAATACTATTTCCGAGCCTATAGCACTTTTGACGCAAACCATGTACCAATCTTGCATCAAGAGTAGCACTATTTCCAAATGGACCAAACCGAGCTTCCACTAGAGACTGGTCGCCTAGGAGTCCCATCGAGTGCGTCCAAAATGATTTCTAAGCCTATGATATGTTTGGCACAAATCATGCACCTATCTTGTGTCAAGATTAGCACTATCTCTAAATGGACCGAACAGAGCTCCACCAGTCCCTCGCCACTTAGGAGAACCATCAGGTGCATCTAAAATGATTTATGAGCCTATGTTATGTTTGACGCAAATCGAGCACCAATCCTGCACTGACGCTAACATTGTCTCAAAACAGATCAAATCGAGATTCCACATGACCCACATCACCTTGGAGTTTCATCGGGTGCCTCCAGTACTATATCTGAGCCTACAGTACGTTCAACGCAAAAGGTGCACCAATCTTGCATCAATAGTTGCACTATCACCATACAGACCGAACCGAGCTTCCACTTGAGCCTCGTCACCTAGGAGTCCCATCGAGCGCGCAAATATGATTTCTATGCCTATGGTATGTTCGGTGCATACCGTGCACCTATCTTGCATTGACACAAACTAATAAGATCCCGTAGGGTTCGCTGGCCGATCTTTCGATGAGAGATGGTGGATAACTCGATTTGTGGATGGAGACGACGTTCACGGCCGGACTACAACTGTCCAAGGATGCTGCGCCTTAGCAACCGATACACCTCCTCCGATGGCTGCCGTGATCTTGCGGCGCAACAACCAGCCACTAGGGCACCCGTCCTGTAGGCAATCGAAGAACCAGCAAGAACAAGAAGAACAAGCACTTAATTGCCAAATAAATATGAAGGTTTCAATCTAAAAACACAAGATGGTGAGGTTCTGAAAACAATCAGTCAGGCGGTTGATCCAACACGCGCGCTGAAAGGCGATAGCAATAGCTAACTCGACGAAACAAAACCTAATCTGTTTGTGGCGGCCCTAGAGGCATATAAGTAGATGGGAGGACGACCACAAGGGTGTTTGAGTCGTTCTCCAACCCTAGGACGCGTCCCTAATGGACCCAACTTGATACATGGGCCATCGGCCCAAAATAAGGTGACGCAGCATCGTTGATAGAAAAGGTCTCGGTACAAAAATAGTTACTGCAGAAGCATCTGATAAGATATATCTATGAGGCTAGATCCGTTGGAAAGTAGACTTGATAAGCTTTTCAAAAAGTGCTAGAACGTCCCAATCCGAGTCCATATGAAGTCGTGGCATGCATCACAAGTTGGTGCTATCCTGCAGTCCAAATCCAGCCGGCGCCAATCCCCTGCCCTTCTGATCCTCTCCATTATTCCTAAGTAAAACAAGAGTGCACGTGTTTCCATTGTCTAAATATGATGGACAAGAGTTTAAGAATAAACTTACTTGATGGTTGAGTTGACGGGCACGAGCACGAGTAAGAGAACCAAGTGGTGCTAGCGATGGTGTAAGTGTGGTGTTGATGTCCTCATCAGCCACCCTTCCCCTATCGGACAAGTCTTTTAGGGACATTGGACCTTTCCCCGAGTGGGTGTGCATAAGAACTGTTGGGGTCCAGGCAACCTTAATTTATTGGGCCTCGGCCAACCCCACCTGGGTCGGATGTATCATTTGGTATCAAAGCTGGGCCCTTGTTTAAGGGGGTGGGAATGATGAGGACATCCTCCACTATTACCCGCTAGCAAAGACGCAACAAAAAAAGGCCAAGTGGCCTAGTTGTAGTCGGGCGGCGACCATGTGAGCCTCTGAATAATCCCACCTCGCTTAGCTTGGGAGGAGGAAGCCACCTTAAAAGAGAGAGCCACCCTTCCCCTATCGGACTAGTCTTTTAGGGACATTGGACCTTTCCCCGAGTGGGTGTGCATAAGAACTGTTGGGGTCCGGGCAACCTTAATTTATTGGGCCTCGGCCAACCCCACCTGGGCCGGATGTATCAGGTGCGTCTAAAACAATTTATGAGCCTATGGTACGTTTGACGCAAACCGAGCACCTATCTTGCACCGACGCTAACACTGTCTCAAAACAGATTAAAACGAGATTCCACATGACTGATATCACCAAGGAGTTCCATCGGGTGCCTCTAATAATATTTCTGAGCCTACGGTACATTCAACGCAAAACCGTGCACCTATCTTGCGTCAAGATTAGCAATGTCTCCAAACGGATCGAACCGAGCTTCCAATTGGGCCTCATCAACTAGGAGTCCGATCGAGTGCGTCGAAAACGATTTCTATGCCTATGGTATGTTCGGTGCAAACCGTGTACCTATCTTGCACTGACACTAACACTGTCTCCAAACAGACTAAAACGAGATTCCACACGACCCACGTTGCTTACGAGTTTCATCGGGTGCATCCAAAATTATTTATGAGCCTATGGTATGTTCAGTGCAAACCATGCAACTGTCTTGCATCAAGATTAGCACAATCTCCAAATGGACCGAACAGAGCTCCACCTGACCCTCATCACCTAGGAGTACCTTCGGGTGTGTCTAAAACAATTTATGAGCCTATGGTATGTTTGACGCAAACCGAGCACCTATATTGCACCGACGCTAACACTGTCTCAAAACAGATTGAAACAAGATTCCACATGACTGACGTCACCAAGGAGTTCCATCGGGTGCCTCCAATAATATTTCTGAGCCTACGGTACATTCAACGCAAACCATGCACCTATCTTGCGTCAAGATTAGCACTGTCTTCAAACGGACTGAACCAAGCTTCCCTTGAGCGTCGTTACCTAGGAGTCTGATCGAGTGCGTCCAAAATGATTTCTATGCCTATGGTATGTTCGGTGCAAACCGTGCACCTATCTTGCACTGACACTAACACTATTTCCAAATGGGCTAAAACGAGATTCCACATGACCCACGTCACTTACGAGTTCCATCGGGTGCGTCCAAAACCATTTATGAGCCTATGGTACGTTTAGTGCAAACCATGCACCTATCTTGCATCAAGATTAGCACTATCTCTAAACGGATCAAACAGAGCTCCACCTGACCCTTGTCACCTAGGAGTACCATCGGGTGCATCTGAAACAATTTATGAGCCTATGGTACGTTTGACACAAACCGAGCACATATCTTGCAGCGACGCTAACACTGTCTCAAAACAGATCGAAACGAGATTCCACATGACCCACATCACCTCGGAGTTCCATCAGGTGCCTCCAATACTATTTCTGAGACTATGGTACGTTCTACGCAAACTGTGCACCAATCTTGCATCAAGAGTAGCACAATCTCCAAACGGACCAAACCGAGCTTCCACTTGAGCCTCGTCTCCTAGGAGTCCCATCGAGTGCGTCCAAAACGATTTCTATGCCTATGGTATGTTCGGTGCAAACCATGCACCTATCTTGCAATGACACCAACACTTTATCCAAACGAACTAAAACGAGATTCCACACGACCCACGTCACTCACGAGTTCTATCGGGTGCGTTCTAAAGTATTTATGAGCCTATGTTACGTTCAGTGCAAACCGTGCACCTATCTTGCGTGAAGATTAGCACTATCTCCAATCGGACCAAACCGTGCACCACTAGACCCTCGTCACCTAAGAGTACCATCGGGCGCGTCTAAAATGATTTATGAGCTTATGTTATGTTTGATGCAAACCGAGCAACTATCTTGCATCGACGCTAAAACTGTCTCAAAATAGATCGAAACGAGATTGCACATAACCCCACATCACCTAGGAGTTCGATCGGGTGCCTCCAATACCATTTTTGAGCCTATGGTACGTTCGATGCAAACCACGCACTAATCTTGCATCAAGAGTTGCACTATCTCCAAACGAACCAACGCGAGCTTCCAGTTGAGCCTTGTCACCTAGGAGTCCCATCGAGTGCGTCCAAAATGATTTCTATGCCTACTGTATGTAACACTAACACTAACCGTGCACCTATCTTGCACTAACACTAACACTGTCTCCAAATGGACTAAAACGAGATATCACACGACCCACGTCACTTTTGAGTTTCACTAGACCCTCGTCACCGAGGAGTACCATTGGGTGCGTCTAAAACAATTTATGAGCAAATGGTATGTTTCGCACAAACCGAGCACTGATCTTGCACCGACACTAACACTATCTCTCTCTCTCTAGAGTAAAAACGAGCCAAAATGTATACGCAAGACGTGGAGAGTTTGAATATATGTTGGACTACTGCTGCACAAAGGTGTACTTAGATTCAGACTCAAAACAGCAACAAGGCAGCTGTGAATTCGGACTCTAAACCGATTCCAACTCGAACTCAACCCCACGTGGAATTCGGTCTAAAAACAACTCAGATTCCTACTCAGACTTGAACACAAGGATGTATTCGGATTTAGCTAACAAAAGGTTTATATGGTAGCACACGGCTGTGACTATAACGTGACAAGAACTCGAAACTCGAAAGGACTAAAACTAAGACCAGCAACTCGACGCAACCGATGCAACCGACGACTCAACAAGCCCTACTAAGCAGTGCTAGCAAAGGCTCAAAAGGTCTATAGGATTACGGAACCCTAATCTACTAATTGTTTTTGGCTTTTCTGGACTATAGGAAATTAAAAACAGCGAAGGATTGGAAGTCTCTCACCGATCAACCTTGCTCTGATTACCAACTAATAAGATCCTGTAGGGTTCGCTGGCCGATCTTTCGATGAGAGATGGTGGATAACTCAATTTGTGGATGGAGACGACGTTCACGGCCCGACTACAACCATCCAAGGACGCTGCGCCTTAGCAACCGATACACCTCCTCCGATGGCTGCCGTGATCTTGCGGCGTGACAAACAGCCACTAGGGCACCCGTCCTGCAGGCAATCGAAGAACCAGCAAGAACAAGAAGAACAAGCACTTAATTGCCAAATAAATATGAAGGTTTCAATCTAAAAACACAAGATGGTGAGGTTCTGAAAACAATCAGTCAGGCGGTTGATCCAACACGCGCGCTGAAAGGCGGTAGCAATAGCTAACTCGATGAAATAAAATCTAATCTGTTTGTGGCGGCCCTAGAGGCATATAAGTAGATGGGAGGACGACCACAATGGTGTTTGAGTCGTTCTCCAACCCAAGGATGTGTCCCTAATGGACCCAACTTAATACATGGGCCATCGGCCCAAAATAAGGTGACACAGCACCGTTGACAGAAAAGGTCTCGGTACAAAAATAGTTACTGCAGAAGCATCTGATAAGAAATATCCATGAGGCTAGATCCGTTGGAAAGTAGACTTGATAGGCTTTCCAAAAAGTGCTAGAACGTCCCAATCCGAGTCCATATGAAGTCGTGGCATGCATCACAAGTTGGTGCTATCCTGCAGTCCAAATCCAGCCGCCGCCAATCCCCTGCCCTTCTGATCCTCTCCATCATTCCTAAGTAAAACAAGAGTGCACGTGTTTCCATTGTCTAAATATGATGGACAAGAGTTTAAGAATAAACTTACTTGATGGTTGAGTTGACGGGCACGAGCACGAGTAAGAGAACCAAGTGGTGCTAGCGATGGTGTAGGTGTGGTGTTGATGTCCTCATCTCAAACACTGTCTCTAAACACACTAACACGAGATTCCACATGACCCACGTCACTTACGAGTTCCATCGGGCGTGTCCAAAACTACTCATGAGCCTATTGTACGTTCAGTGCAAACCGTGCAACTATCTTGCATTGAGATTAGCACTATCTTCAAACGGACCGAATAGAGCTCCACCTGACCCTCGTCACCTAGGAGTACCATCAGGTGTGTCTAAAACAATTTATGAGCCTATGGAACGTTTGTCACAAACCGAGCACCTATCTTGCACCAACGCTAATACTGTCTCAAAACAGATCGAAACGAGATTCCACATGACCCACGTCACCTAGGAGTTCCATCGGTTGCCTCAAATACTATATTCGAGCCTACAGGACGTTCGACGCAAACCGTGCACCAATCTTGCATCAAGAGTAGCACTATTTCCAAATGGACTGAACCGAGCTTCCACTTGAGCCCCGTCACCTAGCAGTCCTATCGAGTGTGTCCGAAATGATTTCTATGCCTATGGTATGTTCGGTGCAAACCGTGCACCTATCTTGCACTGACACTAACCCTGTGTGCAAACGGAC
>CM039610.1:23212502-23355085 GCA_022457205.1 Saccharum spontaneum | reverse complement strand
TAGGAGTCCATCGAGTGTCCAAAATGATTTCTATGCCTACGGTATGTTCAGTGCAAACCGTGCACCTATCTTGCACTAACACTAACACTATCTCTAAATGGAGTAAAACGAGATTCCACACGACCGACGTCACTTTCGAGTTTCACCAGACCGTCGTCACCGAGGAGTACCATCGGATGCGTCTAAAACAATTTATGAGCCAATGGTACGTTTCACACAAACCGAGCACTGATCTTGCACCGACACTAACACTGTCTCAGAACAAATCGAAACGAGTTTACACAAGACCCACATCACCTCGGAGTTCCTTAAGGTGCCTCAATACTATATCCAAGCCTACGGTACGTTTGACGCAAACCGTGCACCAATAATGCATCAAGAGTTGCACTATCTCCGAACGGACCGAACCGAGCTTCCACTTGAGCCTCATCACCTAGGAGTCCCATCGAGTGCGTCCAAAATGATTTCTATGCCTACGGTATGTTCGGTGCAAACCGTGCACCTATCTTGCACGGACACTAACACTGTCTCCAAACAGACTAAAACGAGATTCCACACGACCCACGTCGCTTACGAGTTTCATCGAGTGCATCTAAAATTATTTATGAGCCTATGGTAATGTTCAGTCCAAACCATGCACCTGTCTTGCATCAAGATTAGCACAATCTCCAAAGGGACTGAATGGTGCTCCACCAGACCCTCATCACCTAGGAGTACCTTCGGGTGTGTCTAAAACAATTTATGAGCCTATGGTACGTTGACGCAAACCGTGCACCTATCTTGCATCGACGCTAACACTGTCCTCCAAACAGATTGAAATGAGATTCCACATGACTGACGTCACCAAGGAGTTCCATCGGGTGCCTCCAATAATATTTCTGAGCCTATGGTACATTCAACGCAAACCGTGCACTAATCTTGCATCAAGAGTAGCACTATCCCCAAATAGACCGAACCGAGCTTCCACTTGAGCCTCGTCACCTAGGAGTCCCATCGAGTGCGTCCAAAATGATTTCTATGCCTTTGGTATGTTCGGTGCAAACCGTGTACCTATCTTGCACTGACACTAACACTGTCTCCAGACAGACTAAAACGAGATTGCACACGACCCACGTCTCATACGAGTTCCATCGGGTGCGTCCAAACTATTATTGAACCTATGGTAAGTTCCGAGCAAACCATGCACCTATCTTGCATCAAGAGTAGCACTATCTTCAAACGGACCGAACAGAGCGCCACCAGACCCTCGTCACCTAGAAGTACCATCTGGTGCGTCTAAAACGATTTATGAGCCAATGGTACGTTTGACGCAAACCGAGCACCTATCCTGCACCGACGCTAACACTGTCTCAAACAGATCGAAACGAGTTCCACATGACCCATGTCACCTAGGAGTTCCATCGGTTGCCACCAATACTATTTCCGAGCCTACAGGACTTTTGATGCAAACCATGCACCAATCTTGAATCAAGAGTACCGGTATCTCCAAATGGACCGAACCGAGCTTCCACTTGAGACTGGTCACCTAGGAGTTCCATCGAGTGTGTCCAAAATGATTTCTAAGCCTACGGTATGTTCAGCGCAAATCACACACCTATCTTGCACTGACACTAACAATGTCTCCAAATGGACTAAAACGAGATTCCGCACGACCCACGTCATTTTTGAGTTGCATCGGGTGCGTTCAAAACTATTTGTGAGCCTATGGTTTGTTCCACGCAAACCATGCACCTGTCTTGTGTGCAGATTTGCACTACCTCCAAACAGACCGAACATAGCTCCACCAGACCCACGTCACCAAGGAGTACCATCGGGTGCGTCTAAAACAATTTATGAGCCAATGGTACGTTTGACGCAAACCGAGCACCTATCCTACACCGACTCTAACACAGTCTCTAACAGATCGAAACGAGTTCCACATGACCCACATCACCTCAAAGTTCCATCAGGTGCTTCCAATACTATTTATGAGACTATGGTACGTTCTACGCAAACCGTGCACCAGTCTTGCATCAAGAGTAGCACAATCTCCAAACGGACCGAACCGAGCTTCCACTTGAGCCTCGTCACCTAGGAGTCCCATCGAGTGCGTCCAAAATGATTTCTATGCCTATGGTATGTTCGGTGCAAACCGTGTACCTATCTTGCACTGACACTAACACTGTCTCTAGACAGACTAAAACGAGATTCCACACGACCCACGTCTCATATGAGTTCCATCGGGTGTGTCCAAAACTATTAATGAACCTATGGTACGTTCCGAGCAAACCATGCACCTATCTTGCATCAAGAGTAGCACTATCTTCAAACGGACCAAACAGAGCGCCACCAGACCCTCGTCACCTAGAAGTACCATCTGGTGCATCTAAAACGATTTATGAGCCAATGGTACGTTTGACGCAAACCGAGCACCTATCCTGCACCGACGCTAACACTGTCTCAAATAGATCGAAACGAGTTCCACATGACCCATGTCACCTAGGAGTTCCATCGGTTGCCACCAATACTATTTCCGAGCCTACAGGACTTTTGATGCAAACCATGCACCAATCTTGAATCAAGAGTACCAGTATCTCCAAATGGACCGAACCGAGCTTCCACTTGAGACTGGTCACCTAGGAGTTCCATCGAGTGTGTCCAAAATGATTTCTAAGCCTACGGTATGTTCAGCGCAAATCACGCACCTATCTTGCACTGACACTAACAATGTCTCCAAATGGACTAAAACGAGATTCCGCATGACCCACGTCATTTTTGAGTTGCATCGGGTGCGGCCAAAACTATTTGTGAGCCTATGGTTTGTTCCACGCAAACCATGCACCTATCTTGTGTCAAGATTAGCACTACCTCCAAACGGACCGAACGTAGCTCCACCAGACCCACGTCACCGAGGAGTATCATCGGGTGCGTCTAAAATAATTTATGAGCCAATGGTACGTTTGACGCAAACCGAGCACCTATCCTGCACCAACTCAACATTGTCTCAAACAGATCGAAACGAGTTCCACATGACCCACATCACCTCGAAGTTCCATCAGGTGCCTCCAATACTATTTATGAGACTATGGTACGTTCTACGCAAACCGTGCACCAATCTTGCATCAAGAGTAGCACAATCTCCAAACGGACCGAACCGAGCTTCCACTTGAGCCTCGTCTCCTAGGAGTCCCATCGAGTGCGTCCAAAATGATTTCTATGCCTATGGTATGTTCAGTGCAAACCATGCACCTATCTTGCAATGACACCAACACTTTATCCAAACGAACTAAAACGAGATTCCACACGCCCACGTCCCTCATGAGTTCTATCGGGAGCGTTCTAAACTATTTATGAGCCTATGTTATGTTCAGTGCAAACCGTGCACCTATCTTGCGTGAAGATTAGCACTATCTCCAATCGGACCGAACCATGCACCACTAGACCCTTGTCACCTAAGAGTACCATCGAGCGCGTCTAAAATGATTTATGAGCCTATGGTATGTTTGATGCAAACCGAGCAACTATCTTGAACCGACGCTAAAACTGTCACAAAACAGATCGAAACGAGATTCCACATAACCCACATCACCTAGGAGTTCCATCAGGTGCCTCCAATACTATTTTTGAGCCTATGGTACGTTCGATGCAAACCACGCACTAATCTTGCATCAGGAGTTGCACTATCTCCAAATGGACCGAGGCGAGCTTCCAGTTGAGCCTTGTCACCTAGGAGTCCCATCGAGTGCGTCTAAAATGATTTGTATGCCTATGGTAGTTCAGTGCAAACCATGCACCTATCTTGCACTGACACTAACACTGTCTCCAAATGGGCAAAACGAGATTCCACATGACCCACATCACTTTTAAGTTTCACTAGACCCTCGTCACTGAGGAGTACAATCGGGTGCGTCTAAAACAATTTATGAGCCAATGGTACGTTTCACACAAACCGAGCACTGATCTTGCACCGACGCTAACAATGTCTCAGAACATATTGAAACGAGATTACACATGACCCACATCACCTTGGAGTTCCTTCGGGTGCCTCCAATACTATATCCGAGCCTACGGTACGTTTGACGCAAACAGTGCACCAATCTTGCCCCAAGAGTTGCACTATCTCCAAACGGACCGAACCGAGCTTCCAGTTGAGCCTCGTCACTTAGGAGTCCCATCGAGTGTGTCCACGATGATTTCTATGCCTATGGTATGTTCGGTGCAAACCGTAAACCTATCTTGCACTGACACTAACACTGTCCCCTAGACAGACTAAAACATGATTCCACACGACCCATGTCACTTACGAGTTTCATTGGGTGCGTCCAAAACTATTTATGAGCCTATGGTATGTACAGTGCAAACCATGCACCTGTCTTGCATCAAGATTAGCACAATCTCCAAATGGACCGAACAGAGCTCCACCAGACCCTCATCACATAGAAGTACCTTCGGGTGCGTCTAAAACAATTTATGAGCCTTTGGTACGTTTGACCAAACCGAGCACCTGTCTTGCACCGATGCTAACACTGTCTCAAAACAGATTGAAACGAGATTCCACATGACTGACGTCACCAAGGAGTTCCATCGGGTGCCTCTAATACTATTTTTGAGCCTACTGTACGTTCAACATAAACCGTGCACTAATCTTGCATCAATAGTAGCACTATCCCCAAACGGACTGAACCGAGCTTCCACTTGAGCCTCGTCACCTAGGAGTCCCATCGAGTGCGTCCAAAATGATTTCTATGCCTATGGTATGTTCGGTGCAAACCATGAACCTATCTAGCACTGACACTAACACTGTCTCCAAACAGACTAAAACGATATTCCACATGACCCACGTCACATATGAGTTCCATTGGGTGCGTCCAAAACTATTAATGAACTTATGGTATGTTCAGTGCAAACCATGCACCTATCTTGCATCAAGATTAGCATGATCTCCAATCGGACCGAACAGAGCGCCACCAGACCCTCGTCACCTAGAAGTACCATCTGGTGCGTCTAAAACGATTTCTGAGCCAAGGGTACGTTTGATGCAAAAAGAGCACCTATCCTGTATCGATGCTAACACTGTGTCAACACAGATCAAAACGAGTTCCACATGACCCACGTCACCTTGGAGTTCCATCGGTTGCCACCAATACTATTTCCGAGCCTATAGCACTTTTGAAGCAAACCATGTACCAATCTTGCATCAAGAGTAGCACTATTTCCAAATGGACGGAACCGAGCTTCCACTAGAGACTGGTCACCTAGGAGTCCCATCGAGTGCGTCCAAAATGATTTCTAAGCCTATGATATGTTTGGCATAAATCATGCACCTATCTTGTGTCAAGATTTGCACTATCTCCAAATGGACCGAACAGAGCTCCACCTGACCCTCGCCACCTAGGAGAACCATCAGGTGCGTCTAAAATGATTTATGAGCCTATGGTATGTTTGACGCAAACCGAGCACCAATCATGCACTGACACTAACACTGTCTCAAAACAGATCAAATCGAGATTCCACATGACCCACATCACCTAGGAGTTTCATCGGGTGCCTCCAGTACTATTTTTGAGAATACGGTACGTTTGACACAAACCAAGCACCAATCTTGCACCGACGCTAACATTGTGTCAAAACAAATCGAAACGAGATTCCACATGACCCACGTCACCTAGGAGTTCCATCGGGTGCCTCTAATACTATTTCCGAGCCTACAGTTCGTTCAACGTGAACGGTGAACCAATCTTGCATCAATAGTTGCACTTTCTCCATACGGACCAAACCGAGCTTCCACTTGAGCCTCGTCACCTAGAAGTCCCATCGAGCGCGTCAAATATGATTTCTATGCCTATGGTATGTTCGGTGCAAACCGTGCACCTATCTTGCACAGACACTAACACTGTCCCAAAATAGACTAAAACGAGATTCCACATGACCCACGTCACTTACGAGTTTCATTGGGTGCGTGCAAAACTATTTATGAGCCTATGGTATGTTCAGTGCAAACCATGCACCTGTCTTGCGTCAAGATTAGAACAATCTCCAAATGGATCGAACAGATCTCCACCAGACCCTCATCACCTAGAAGTACCTTCGGGTGCGTCTAAAACAATTTATGAGCCTACGGTACGTTTGACCAAACCGAGCACCTGTCTTGCACCGACGCTAACACTGTCTCAAAACAGATTGAAACGAGATTCCACATGACTGACATCACCAAGGAGTTCCATCGGGTGCCTCCAATACTATTTTTGAGCCTACGGTACATTCAACACAAACCGTGCACTAATCTTGCATCAAGAGTAGCACTATCCCCAAACGGACCGAACCGAGCTTCCACTTGAGCCTCGTCACCTAGGAGTCCCATCGAGTGCGTCCAAAATGATTTCTATGCCTATGGTATGTTCGGTGCAAACCATGTACCTATCTTGCACTGACACTAACACTGTCTCCAAACAGACTAAAACGATATTCCACATGACCCACGTCACATATGAGTTCCATTGGGTGCGTCCAAAACTATTAATGAACTTATGGTATGTTCAGTGCAACCCATGCACCTATCTTGCATCAAGATTAGCACTATCTCCAATCGGACTGAACAGAGCGCCACCAGACCCTCGTCACCTAGACGTACCATCTGGTGCATCTAAAACGATTTATGAGCCAATGGTACGTTTGATGCAAACCGAGCACCTATCCTGCATCGATGCTAACACCGTGTCAAACAGATCAAAACGAGTTCCACATGACCCACGTCACCTTGGAGTTCCATCGGTTGCCACCAATACTATTTTCGAGCCTATAGCACTTTTGACGCAAACAATGTACCAATCTTGCATCAAGAGTAGCACTATTTCCAAATGGACCGAACCGAGCTTCCACTAGAGACTGGTCGCCTAGGAGTCCCATCGAGTGCGTCCAAAATGATTTCTAAGCCTATGATATGTTCGGCACAAATCATGCACCTATCTTGTGTCAAGATTAGCACTATCTCCAAATGGACCAAACAGAGCTCCACCAGACCCTCGCCACCTAGGAGAACCATCAGGCGCGTCTAAAATGATTTATGCGCCTATGTTATGTTTGACGCAAACCGAGCACCAATCCAGCACTGACGCTAACACTGTCCCAAACAGATCAAATTGAGATTCCACATGACCCACATCACCTAGGAGTTTAATCCGGTGCCTCTAGTACTATTTTTGAGAATACGGTATGTTTGACGCAAACCATGCACCAATCTTGCACCGACGCTAACACTATGTCAAAACAAATCGAAACGAGATTCCACATGGCCCACGTCACCTAGGAGTTCCATCGGGTGCCTCCAATACTATTTCCGAGCCTATAGTATGTTCAACGCAAACGGTGAACCAATCTTGCTTCAATAGTTGCACTATCTCCATACGGACCGAACCAAGCTTCCACTTGAGCCTAGTCACCTAGGAGTCCCATTGAGCGCGTCAAATATGATTTCTATGCCTATGGTATGTTCGGTGCAAACCGTGCACCTATCTTGCACTGACACTAACACTGTCTCCAAACAGACTAAAACGTGATTCCACACGGCCCACGTCACTTACGAGTTTCATTGGGTGCGTCCAAAACTATTTATGAGCCTATGGTATGTTCAGTGCAAACTATGCACCTGTCTTGCGTCAAGGTTAGCACAATCTCCAAATAGACCGAACAGAGCTCCACCAGAACCTCATCACCTAGAAGTACCTTTGGGTGCGTCTAAAACAATTTATGAGCCTATGGTACGTTTGACCAAACTGAGCACCTGTCTTGCACCGATGCTAACACTATCTCAAAACAGATTGAAACGAGATTCCACATGACTGATGTCACCAAGGAGTTCCATCAGGTGCCTCCAATACTATTTTTGAGCCGACGGTACGTTCAACACAAACCATGCACTAATCTTGCATCAAGAGTAGCACTATCCCCAAACGGACCGAACTGAGCTTCCACTTGAGCCTCGTCACCTAGAAGTCCCATCGAGTGCGTCCAAAATAATTTCTATGCCTATGGTATGTTCGGTGCAAACCATGTACCTATCTTGCACTGACACTAACACTGTCTCCAAACAGACTAAAATGATATTCCACACAACCCACGTCACATATGAGTTCCATTGGGTGCATCCAAAACTATTAATGAACTTATGGTATGTTCAGTGCAAACCATGCACCTATCTTCCATCAAGATTAGCACTATCTCCAATCAGACCGAACAGAGCGCCACCAGACCCTCGTCACCTAGAAGTACCATCCGGTGCGTCTAAAACGATTTATGGGCCAATGGTATGTTTGATGCAAACCGAGCACCTATCCTGCACCGACGCTAACACTGTGTCAAACAGATCAAAACGAGTTCCACATGAACCACGTCACCTTGGAGTTCCATCGGTTGCCACCAATACTATTTCCGAGCCTATAGCACTTTTGACGCAAACCATGTACCAATCTTGCATCAAGAGTAGCACTATTTCCAAATGGACCAAACCGAGCTTCCACTAGAGACTGGTCGCCTAGGAGTCCCATCGAGTGCGTCCAAAATGATTTCTAAGCCTATGATATGTTTGGCACAAATCATGCACCTATCTTGTGTCAAGATTAGCACTATCTCTAAATGGACCGAACAGAGCTCCACCAGTCCCTCGCCACTTAGGAGAACCATCAGGTGCATCTAAAATGATTTATGAGCCTATGTTATGTTTGACGCAAATCGAGCACCAATCCTGCACTGACGCTAACATTGTCTCAAAACAGATCAAATCGAGATTCCACATGACCCACATCACCTTGGAGTTTCATCGGGTGCCTCCAGTACTATATCTGAGCCTACAGTACGTTCAACGCAAAAGGTGCACCAATCTTGCATCAATAGTTGCACTATCACCATACAGACCGAACCGAGCTTCCACTTGAGCCTCGTCACCTAGGAGTCCCATCGAGCGCGCAAATATGATTTCTATGCCTATGGTATGTTCGGTGCATACCGTGCACCTATCTTGCATTGACACAAACTAATAAGATCCCGTAGGGTTCGCTGGCCGATCTTTCGATGAGAGATGGTGGATAACTCGATTTGTGGATGGAGACGACGTTCACGGCCGGACTACAACTGTCCAAGGATGCTGCGCCTTAGCAACCGATACACCTCCTCCGATGGCTGCCGTGATCTTGCGGCGCAACAACCAGCCACTAGGGCACCCGTCCTGTAGGCAATCGAAGAACCAGCAAGAACAAGAAGAACAAGCACTTAATTGCCAAATAAATATGAAGGTTTCAATCTAAAAACACAAGATGGTGAGGTTCTGAAAACAATCAGTCAGGCGGTTGATCCAACACGCGCGCTGAAAGGCGATAGCAATAGCTAACTCGACGAAACAAAACCTAATCTGTTTGTGGCGGCCCTAGAGGCATATAAGTAGATGGGAGGACGACCACAAGGGTGTTTGAGTCGTTCTCCAACCCTAGGACGCGTCCCTAATGGACCCAACTTGATACATGGGCCATCGGCCCAAAATAAGGTGACGCAGCATCGTTGATAGAAAAGGTCTCGGTACAAAAATAGTTACTGCAGAAGCATCTGATAAGATATATCTATGAGGCTAGATCCGTTGGAAAGTAGACTTGATAAGCTTTTCAAAAAGTGCTAGAACGTCCCAATCCGAGTCCATATGAAGTCGTGGCATGCATCACAAGTTGGTGCTATCCTGCAGTCCAAATCCAGCCGGCGCCAATCCCCTGCCCTTCTGATCCTCTCCATTATTCCTAAGTAAAACAAGAGTGCACGTGTTTCCATTGTCTAAATATGATGGACAAGAGTTTAAGAATAAACTTACTTGATGGTTGAGTTGACGGGCACGAGCACGAGTAAGAGAACCAAGTGGTGCTAGCGATGGTGTAAGTGTGGTGTTGATGTCCTCATCAGCCACCCTTCCCCTATCGGACAAGTCTTTTAGGGACATTGGACCTTTCCCCGAGTGGGTGTGCATAAGAACTGTTGGGGTCCAGGCAACCTTAATTTATTGGGCCTCGGCCAACCCCACCTGGGTCGGATGTATCATTTGGTATCAAAGCTGGGCCCTTGTTTAAGGGGGTGGGAATGATGAGGACATCCTCCACTATTACCCGCTAGCAAAGACGCAACAAAAAAAGGCCAAGTGGCCTAGTTGTAGTCGGGCGGCGACCATGTGAGCCTCTGAATAATCCCACCTCGCTTAGCTTGGGAGGAGGAAGCCACCTTAAAAGAGAGAGCCACCCTTCCCCTATCGGACTAGTCTTTTAGGGACATTGGACCTTTCCCCGAGTGGGTGTGCATAAGAACTGTTGGGGTCCGGGCAACCTTAATTTATTGGGCCTCGGCCAACCCCACCTGGGCCGGATGTATCAGGTGCGTCTAAAACAATTTATGAGCCTATGGTACGTTTGACGCAAACCGAGCACCTATCTTGCACCGACGCTAACACTGTCTCAAAACAGATTAAAACGAGATTCCACATGACTGATATCACCAAGGAGTTCCATCGGGTGCCTCTAATAATATTTCTGAGCCTACGGTACATTCAACGCAAAACCGTGCACCTATCTTGCGTCAAGATTAGCAATGTCTCCAAACGGATCGAACCGAGCTTCCAATTGGGCCTCATCAACTAGGAGTCCGATCGAGTGCGTCGAAAACGATTTCTATGCCTATGGTATGTTCGGTGCAAACCGTGTACCTATCTTGCACTGACACTAACACTGTCTCCAAACAGACTAAAACGAGATTCCACACGACCCACGTTGCTTACGAGTTTCATCGGGTGCATCCAAAATTATTTATGAGCCTATGGTATGTTCAGTGCAAACCATGCAACTGTCTTGCATCAAGATTAGCACAATCTCCAAATGGACCGAACAGAGCTCCACCTGACCCTCATCACCTAGGAGTACCTTCGGGTGTGTCTAAAACAATTTATGAGCCTATGGTATGTTTGACGCAAACCGAGCACCTATATTGCACCGACGCTAACACTGTCTCAAAACAGATTGAAACAAGATTCCACATGACTGACGTCACCAAGGAGTTCCATCGGGTGCCTCCAATAATATTTCTGAGCCTACGGTACATTCAACGCAAACCATGCACCTATCTTGCGTCAAGATTAGCACTGTCTTCAAACGGACTGAACCAAGCTTCCCTTGAGCGTCGTTACCTAGGAGTCTGATCGAGTGCGTCCAAAATGATTTCTATGCCTATGGTATGTTCGGTGCAAACCGTGCACCTATCTTGCACTGACACTAACACTATTTCCAAATGGGCTAAAACGAGATTCCACATGACCCACGTCACTTACGAGTTCCATCGGGTGCGTCCAAAACCATTTATGAGCCTATGGTACGTTTAGTGCAAACCATGCACCTATCTTGCATCAAGATTAGCACTATCTCTAAACGGATCAAACAGAGCTCCACCTGACCCTTGTCACCTAGGAGTACCATCGGGTGCATCTGAAACAATTTATGAGCCTATGGTACGTTTGACACAAACCGAGCACATATCTTGCAGCGACGCTAACACTGTCTCAAAACAGATCGAAACGAGATTCCACATGACCCACATCACCTCGGAGTTCCATCAGGTGCCTCCAATACTATTTCTGAGACTATGGTACGTTCTACGCAAACTGTGCACCAATCTTGCATCAAGAGTAGCACAATCTCCAAACGGACCAAACCGAGCTTCCACTTGAGCCTCGTCTCCTAGGAGTCCCATCGAGTGCGTCCAAAACGATTTCTATGCCTATGGTATGTTCGGTGCAAACCATGCACCTATCTTGCAATGACACCAACACTTTATCCAAACGAACTAAAACGAGATTCCACACGACCCACGTCACTCACGAGTTCTATCGGGTGCGTTCTAAAGTATTTATGAGCCTATGTTACGTTCAGTGCAAACCGTGCACCTATCTTGCGTGAAGATTAGCACTATCTCCAATCGGACCAAACCGTGCACCACTAGACCCTCGTCACCTAAGAGTACCATCGGGCGCGTCTAAAATGATTTATGAGCTTATGTTATGTTTGATGCAAACCGAGCAACTATCTTGCATCGACGCTAAAACTGTCTCAAAATAGATCGAAACGAGATTGCACATAACCCCACATCACCTAGGAGTTCGATCGGGTGCCTCCAATACCATTTTTGAGCCTATGGTACGTTCGATGCAAACCACGCACTAATCTTGCATCAAGAGTTGCACTATCTCCAAACGAACCAACGCGAGCTTCCAGTTGAGCCTTGTCACCTAGGAGTCCCATCGAGTGCGTCCAAAATGATTTCTATGCCTACTGTATGTAACACTAACACTAACCGTGCACCTATCTTGCACTAACACTAACACTGTCTCCAAATGGACTAAAACGAGATATCACACGACCCACGTCACTTTTGAGTTTCACTAGACCCTCGTCACCGAGGAGTACCATTGGGTGCGTCTAAAACAATTTATGAGCAAATGGTATGTTTCGCACAAACCGAGCACTGATCTTGCACCGACACTAACACTATCTCTCTCTCTCTAGAGTAAAAACGAGCCAAAATGTATACGCAAGACGTGGAGAGTTTGAATATATGTTGGACTACTGCTGCACAAAGGTGTACTTAGATTCAGACTCAAAACAGCAACAAGGCAGCTGTGAATTCGGACTCTAAACCGATTCCAACTCGAACTCAACCCCACGTGGAATTCGGTCTAAAAACAACTCAGATTCCTACTCAGACTTGAACACAAGGATGTATTCGGATTTAGCTAACAAAAGGTTTATATGGTAGCACACGGCTGTGACTATAACGTGACAAGAACTCGAAACTCGAAAGGACTAAAACTAAGACCAGCAACTCGACGCAACCGATGCAACCGACGACTCAACAAGCCCTACTAAGCAGTGCTAGCAAAGGCTCAAAAGGTCTATAGGATTACGGAACCCTAATCTACTAATTGTTTTTGGCTTTTCTGGACTATAGGAAATTAAAAACAGCGAAGGATTGGAAGTCTCTCACCGATCAACCTTGCTCTGATTACCAACTAATAAGATCCTGTAGGGTTCGCTGGCCGATCTTTCGATGAGAGATGGTGGATAACTCAATTTGTGGATGGAGACGACGTTCACGGCCCGACTACAACCATCCAAGGACGCTGCGCCTTAGCAACCGATACACCTCCTCCGATGGCTGCCGTGATCTTGCGGCGTGACAAACAGCCACTAGGGCACCCGTCCTGCAGGCAATCGAAGAACCAGCAAGAACAAGAAGAACAAGCACTTAATTGCCAAATAAATATGAAGGTTTCAATCTAAAAACACAAGATGGTGAGGTTCTGAAAACAATCAGTCAGGCGGTTGATCCAACACGCGCGCTGAAAGGCGGTAGCAATAGCTAACTCGATGAAATAAAATCTAATCTGTTTGTGGCGGCCCTAGAGGCATATAAGTAGATGGGAGGACGACCACAATGGTGTTTGAGTCGTTCTCCAACCCAAGGATGTGTCCCTAATGGACCCAACTTAATACATGGGCCATCGGCCCAAAATAAGGTGACACAGCACCGTTGACAGAAAAGGTCTCGGTACAAAAATAGTTACTGCAGAAGCATCTGATAAGAAATATCCATGAGGCTAGATCCGTTGGAAAGTAGACTTGATAGGCTTTCCAAAAAGTGCTAGAACGTCCCAATCCGAGTCCATATGAAGTCGTGGCATGCATCACAAGTTGGTGCTATCCTGCAGTCCAAATCCAGCCGCCGCCAATCCCCTGCCCTTCTGATCCTCTCCATCATTCCTAAGTAAAACAAGAGTGCACGTGTTTCCATTGTCTAAATATGATGGACAAGAGTTTAAGAATAAACTTACTTGATGGTTGAGTTGACGGGCACGAGCACGAGTAAGAGAACCAAGTGGTGCTAGCGATGGTGTAGGTGTGGTGTTGATGTCCTCATCTCAAACACTGTCTCTAAACACACTAACACGAGATTCCACATGACCCACGTCACTTACGAGTTCCATCGGGCGTGTCCAAAACTACTCATGAGCCTATTGTACGTTCAGTGCAAACCGTGCAACTATCTTGCATTGAGATTAGCACTATCTTCAAACGGACCGAATAGAGCTCCACCTGACCCTCGTCACCTAGGAGTACCATCAGGTGTGTCTAAAACAATTTATGAGCCTATGGAACGTTTGTCACAAACCGAGCACCTATCTTGCACCAACGCTAATACTGTCTCAAAACAGATCGAAACGAGATTCCACATGACCCACGTCACCTAGGAGTTCCATCGGTTGCCTCAAATACTATATTCGAGCCTACAGGACGTTCGACGCAAACCGTGCACCAATCTTGCATCAAGAGTAGCACTATTTCCAAATGGACTGAACCGAGCTTCCACTTGAGCCCCGTCACCTAGCAGTCCTATCGAGTGTGTCCGAAATGATTTCTATGCCTATGGTATGTTCGGTGCAAACCGTGCACCTATCTTGCACTGACACTAACCCTGTGTGCAAACGGACTAAAACGAGATTCCACACGACCCACGTCACTTACAAGTTCCATTGGATGCGTCCAAAACTATTTATGAGCCTATGGTTCGTTCCGTGCAAACTGTGCACCTATCTTGTGTCAAGAATGGCACTATCTCCAAACGGACTGAACAAAGCTCCACCAGACCTCGCCACCTAGGAGTACCATCGGGTGCGTCTAACACGATTCATGAGCCTATGGTATATTTGACACAAACCGAGCACCTACCTTGCACCGACGCTAACATGTCTCAAAACAGATCAAAACGAATTCCACATGACCAACGTCACCTAGGAGATTCATTGGGGGCCTCCAATACTATTTCCGTGCCTACGGTACGTTCAACGCAAACCGTGCACCAATCTTGCATCAAAAGTTGCACTATCTCCAAACGGACCGAACCGAGCTTCCACTTGAGCCTCATCACCTAGGAGTCCCATCGAGTGCATCCAATACGATTTCTATGCCAATGGAATGTTCGGTGCAAACTGTGCACCTATCTTGCGCTGACACTAACACTATCTCCAAACGGATTAGAATGAGATTCCACACGACCACGTCACTTACGAGTTCCATCGGGTGCATCCAAAACTATTTTTGAGCCTATGGTACGTTTAGTGCAAACCATTCACCTATCTTGCATCAAGATTAGCACTATCTCCAAACGGACCAAACAGTGCTCCACCAGACCCTCGTCACCTAGAACTACCATTAGGTCCATCTAAAACCTTGCACCAATGCTAACACTATATCAAAATAGATCAAAACAAGATTCCACATGACCCACGTCACCTAGGAGTTCCATCGGGTGCCTCCAAAACTATTTCTGAGCATATGGTATGTTCGACGCAAACCGTGCACCAATCTTGCATCAAGAGTAGCACTATGTCCAAATGGACCGAACTGAGCTTCCAGTTGAGCCTCGTCTCCAAGGAGTCCCATCGAGTGCGTCCAAAATGATTTCTATGCCTACGGTATGTTCGGTGCAAACCATGCATTTATCTTGCACTGACACTAACACTATCTCCAAACGGACTAAAACGAGATTCCATATGACCCACGCCACTTTCGAGTTTCATCGGGTGTGTCAAAAACTATTTATGAGCCTGTGGTTTGTTCCATGAAACCATGCACCTGTCTTGTGTAAAGCTTAGCACTACCTCCAAACAGACCGAACACAGCTCCACCAGACCCTCGTCACCAAGGAGTACCATCGGGTGCGTCTAAAACAATATAAGAGTCTGTGGTACGTTTGACACAAACCGAGCACCTATCTTGCACCGACGCAAGCACTGTCTCAAAACAAATCGAAACGAGATTCCACATGGCCCACATCACCTCGGAGTTCCATCAGGTGCCTCCAATACTATATCCAAGCCTATGGTATGTTCGACACAAACCGAGCACCAATCTTGTATCAAGAGTTGCACTATCTCCAAACGGACCGAACCGAGCTTACACTTGAGCCTCATCACCTAGGAGTCCCATCGAGTGCGTCCAAAATTATTTCTATGCCTACGGTATGTTTGGTGCAAACCGTGCACCTATTTTGCACTGACACTAACACTCTCTAAAAAGACTAAAACAAGATTCCACACGACCCACGTCACTTACGAGTTCCAACGGGTGCGTTCAAAACTATTTATCAGCCTATGGTATGTTCGGTGCAACCATGCACCTATCTTGTGTCAAAATTAGCACAATCTCCAAACGTACTGAACAGAGCTCCACCAGACCCTAGGAGTACGTTCAGGTGCATCTAAAATGATTTATGAGCCTATGGTACGTTTGAAGCAAACCGAACACCTATCTTGCAACGACGCTAACACTATCTCAAAACAGATCGAAACGAGATTCCACATGACTGACGTCACCTAGGAGTTCCATCGGGTGCCTCCAATACTATTTCCGAGCCTACGGTACGTTCAACGCAAACCGTGCACCAATCTTGCATCAAGAGTAGCACTATCCCCAAACAGACCGAACCGAGCTTCCACTTGAGCCTCGTCTCCTAGGAGTCGCATCAAGTGCGTCCAAAACAATTTCTATGCCAATGGTATGTTTGGTGCAAACCGTGCACCTATCTTACAATGACACTAACACTATGTCCAAACGAACTGAAACGAGATTCCACAGGACCCACATCACTTACAAGTTCTATTGGGTGCATCCTAAACTATTTATGAGTCTATGTTACGTTCAGTGCAAACCGTGCACCAACTTGCGTGAAGATTAGCACTATCTCCAATCGGACCGAACCGAGCTCCACTAGACCCTCATCACCTAGGAGTACCATCGGGCATGTCTAAAATGATTCATGAGCCTATGGTATGTTTGACGCAAACCGAGCACCTATCTTGCACTGACGCTAAAATTGTCTCAAAATAGATCGAAACGAGATTCCACATAACCCACATCACCTAGGAGTTCCATCGGGTGCCTCCAATAATATTTTTGAGCCTACGGTACGTTCAACGCAAACCGCGCACCATTCTTGCATCAAGAGTTGCAATATCTCCAAACAGACCGAGCCGTGCTTCCAGTTGAGCCTCATCACCAAGGTGACCCATCGAGTGCGCCCAAAATGATTTCTATGCCTACGGTATGATCAGTGCAAACCGAGCACCTATCTTGCACTGACGCTAAAACTGTCTCGAAACAGATCGAAATGAGATTCCACATGACCCACATCACCTCGGAGTTCCATCAGGTGCCTCCAATAATATATCCGAGCCTACGGTACGTTCGACGCAAACCGTGCAAAAATCTTGCGTCAAGAGTTGCACTATCTCCAAGCGGACCGAATTGAGCTTCCACTTGAGCCTCGTCACCTAGGAGTCCCATCGAGTGCGTCCAAATTGATTTCTATGCCTACAGTATGTTCGGTACAAACCGTGCACCTATCTTGCACTGACACTAACACTGTCTCTAAACAGACTAAAACGAGATTCCACACGACCCACGTCACTTACGACTTCCAACGGGTGCATCTAAAACTATTTATGAGCCTATGGTATGTTCAGTGCAACCGTGCATCTATCTAGCATCAAAATTAGCACAATCTCCAAATGGACCGAACAGGGCTCCACAGACCCTCATCACCTAGGAGTACCTTCGGGTGCATCTAAAACGATTTATGAGCCTATGGTACGTTTGACGCAAACCGAGCACCTATCTTGCCCCAACACTAACACTGTCTCAAAATAGATTGAAACAAGATTCCACATGACTAACGTCACCAAGGAGTTCCATCGGCTGCCTCCAATACTATTTCTGAGCCTATGGTACGTTCAACGCAAACTGTGCACTAATCTTGCATCAAGAGTAGCACAATCCCCAAACAGACTGAACCGAGCTTCCACTTGAGCCTCGTCACCTAGGAGTCCCATCGAGTGCGTCCAAAACGATTTCTATGCCTATGGTATGGTCGGTGCAAACCATGCACCTATTTTGCACTGACACTAACACTGTCTCCAAACAGACTAAAACGAGATTCCACACGACCCACGTCACATACGAGTTCCATCGGGTGTGTGCAGAACTATTAATGAACCTATGGTACGTTAAGTGCAAACCATGCACCTATCTTGCATCAAGATTAGCACTGTCTACAAACAGATCGAACAAAGCGCCACCAGACCCTCGTCACCGAGAAGTACCATCTGGTGTGTCTAAAACGATTTATGAGCCAATGGTACGTTTGACGCAAACCGAGCACCTATCCTACATTGACGCTAACACTATCTCAAACAGATCAAAACGAGTTCCACATGACCGACGTCACCTAGAAGTTCCATCGGTTGCCACTAATACTATTTCTGAGCCTACATGACTTTCGACGCAAACCAGGCACAAATTTTGCATCAAGAGTAGCACTATCTCCAATTGGACCGAACTGAGCTTCCACTTGAGACTCGTCACCTAGGAGTCCCATCAAGTGCGTCCAAAATGATTTCTAAGCCTATGGTAAGTTCGGCGCCAATCTTGCACCTATCTTGCGTCAAAATTAGCACTATCTCCAAATGGACCGAACAGAGCTCCACCAGACCCTCGCCACCTAGGAGTACCATCGGGTGCGTCTAAAATGATTTATGAGCCTATGGTATGTTTGACGTGAACCGAGCACCAATCTTGCACTAACGCTAACACTGTCTCAAAACAAATCAAAACGAGATTCCACATGACCCACGTCACCTAGGAGTTTCATTGGGTGCCTCCAATACTATTTTCGAGAATACGGTACATTTGACGCAAACTGTGCACCAATCTTGCACCGATGCTAACACTGTCTCAAAACAAATCGAAACGAGATTCCACATGACCCACGTCACCTAGTATTTCGATCGGGTGCCTCCAATACTATTTGTGAGCCTACAGTACGTTCAACGCAGACCGTGCACCAACCTTGCATCAAGAGTAGCACTATCTCCAAACGGACCGAACCGAGCTTCCACTTGAGCCTCGTCACCTAGGAGTCCCATCGAGTGCGTCAAATATGATTTCTATGGCTATGGTATGTTCGGTGCAAACCGTGCACCTATCTTGCACTGACACAAACACTGTCTCTAAACAGACTAACATGAGATTCCACACGACCCACGTCACTTACGAGTTCCATCAGGCGCATCCAAAACTATTCATGAACCTATGGTACGTTTACTGCAAACCGTGCACCTATCTTGCATTTTGATTAGCACTGTCTCCAAACGGACCGAATAGAGCTCCACCTAACCCTCGTCACCTAGGAGTACCATCAGTTGCATCTAAAACGATTTATGAGCCTATGGTATGTTTGTCACAAACCGAGCACCTATCTTGCTCCGACGCTAACACTGTCTCAAAACAGATCCAAACGAGATTCCACATGACCCACATAACCTAGGAGTTCCATCGGTTGCCTCCAATACTATTTCCAAGACTACAGGACGCTCAACACAAAACCATGCACCAATGTTGCATGAAGAGTAGCACTATTTTCAAATGGACCGAACCAAGCTTCCACTTGTGCCTCATCACCTAGCAGTCCTATCGAGTCCGTCCGAAATGATTTCTATGCCTATGGTATGCTCGGTGCAAACAGTGCACCTGTCTTGCACTAACACTAACCCTGTGTGCAAACAGACTAAAACGAGATTCCACACGACCCAAGTCACTTACAAGTTCTATCGAGTGCGTCCAAAACTATTTATGAGCCTATGGTTTGTTCCGTGCAAAATGTGCACCTATCTTGCGTCAAGAATAGCAGTACGGACCGAACAAAGCTCCACCAGACCCTCGCCACCTAGGAGTACCATCGGGTGCGCCTAAAATGATTCATGAGCCTATGGTATATTTGACACAAACCGAGCACCTATCTTGCACCGATGCTAACACTGTCTCAAACCAGATCAAAACAAAATTCCAGATGACCAACGTCACCTAGGAGATTCATTGGGGGCCTCCAATACTATTTCTGAGCCTACGGTATGTTCAATGCAAACCGTGCACTAATCTTGCATCAAAAGTTGCACTATCTCCAAACGGACCGAACCGAGCTTCCACTTGAGCTTCGTCAGCTCGAAGTACCATTAGGTCCATCTAAAACCTTGCACCGACGCTAACACTATATCAAAATAGATCGAAACGAGATTCCACATGACCCACGTCACCTAGGAGTTCCATCGGGTGCCTCCAAAACTATTTCTAAGCTTATGGTATGTTCGACGCAAACCGTGCACCAATCTTGCATCAAGAGTAGCAGTATGTCAGAACGGACCAAACCGAGCTTCCACTTGAGCTTCGTCTCCTAGGAGTCCCATCAAGTGCGTCCAAAATAATTTCTATGCATACGGTATGTTCGGTGCAAACCATGCACTTATCTTGCACTGACACTAACACTATCTCCAAACAGACTAAAACAAGATTCCACACGACCCACATCACTTTCGAGTTTCATCGGGTGTGTCAAAAACTATTTATGAGCCTGTGGTTTGTTCCATGAAACCATGCACCTGTCTTGTGTAAAGATTAGCACTACCTCCAAACGGACCGAACACAGCTCCACCAGACCCTCGTCACCAAGGAGTACCATCGGGTGTGTCTAAAACAATTTATTAGTCTATGGTGCGTTTGACACAAACCGAGCACCTATCTTGCACCGATGCAAGCACTATCTCAAAACAGATTGAAACGAGATTCCACATGACCCACATCACCTCGGAGTTCCATCAGGTGCCTCTAATACTATATCTGAGCCTACGGTATGTTCGACGCAAACCGTGCACCAATCTTGCATCAAGAGTTGCACTATCTCCAAATGGACCGAACCGAGCTTCCACTTGAGCCTCATCACCTAGGAGTCCCATCAAGTGCGTCCCAAACGATTTCTATGCCTATGGTATGTTCGGTGCAAACCGTGCACCTATCTTGCATGACACTAACAATGTGTCTAAACAAACTAAAACGAGATTCCTAATGACCTACGTCATATACGAGTTCCATCGGGTGCATCCATAACTATTAATGAACCTATGGTATGTTCAGTGCAAACCATGCACCCATCTTGTATCAAGATTAGCACTATCTAACGGGCACCAGACCCTCGTCACCTAGAAGTACCATCTGATGCGTC
Organism: Saccharum spontaneum; assembly: GCA_022457205.1. Lineage (NCBI taxonomy): Eukaryota > Viridiplantae > Streptophyta > Magnoliopsida > Poales > Poaceae > Saccharum > Saccharum spontaneum. The sequence continues at coordinate 23,333,926 of CM039610.1, read as the reverse complement.
TCAAACGATTGATGAGCCAATGGTACATTTGACGCAAACCGAGCACCTATCCTACATCGACGCTAACCCTGTCTCAAACAGATCAAAATGAGTTCCACATGACCCACGTCAGTTAGGAATTCCATCGGGTGCCACCAATACTATTTTCGAGCCTACAGGACTTTTGACGCAAACCAGGCATCAATGTTGCATCAAGAGACTCGTCACCTAGGAGTCCCATCGAGTGCGTCCAAAATGACTTCTAAGCCTATGGTATGTTCGGCTCAAATCATGCACCTATCTTGCGTCAAGATTAGCACTATCTCGAGATGGACTGAATAGAGCTCCACCAGACCCTCGCAACCTAGGAGTACCATCGGGTGCGTCTAAAATGATATATGAGCCTATGTTATGTTTGACGCAAATCGAGCACCAATCTTGCACTGACGCTAACACTGTCTCAAAACAGATCAAAACAAGATTCCACATGACCCACGTCACGTTGGAGTTCCATCGGGTGCCTCCAATACTATTTTCGAGAACACGGTACGTTTGACGCAAACCATGCACCAATCTTGCACCGACGCTAACACTGTCTCAAAACAGATCGAAACGAGACTCCACATGACCAACGTCACGTAGGACTTTCATTGGGGGTCTCTATTTCCGAGCCTATGGTACGTTCAACGCAAACCGTGCACTAATCTTGTATCAAAAGTTGCACTATCTCCAAACAGACCGAACCGAGCTTCCACTTGAGCTTCGTCACCTAGAAGTACCATTAGGTCCATCCAAAACCTTGCACCGACGCTAACACTGTATCAAAATAGATCAAAATGAGATTCCACATGACCCACGTCACCTAGGAGTTCCATCGGGTGCCTCCAAAACTATTTTTGAGCTTATAGTATGTTCGACACAAACCGTGCACCAATCTTGCATCAAGAGTAGCAGTATGTCCAAACGGACCGAACCAAGCTTCCACTTGAGCTTCGTCTCCTAGGAGTCCCATCGAGTGCATCCAAAATGATTTCTATGCCTACGGTATGTTCGGTGCAAACCACGCACTTATCTTGCACTGACACTAACACTGTCTCCAAACAGACTAAAACAAGATTCCACACGACCCCCATCACTTTCGAGTTTCATCGGGTGTGTCCAAAACTATTTATGAGCCTGTGGTTCGTTCCATGAAACTATGCACCCGTCTTGTGTAAAGATTAGCACTACCTCCAAATGGACCGAACACAGCTCCACCAGACCCTCGTCACCAAGGAGTACCATCGGGTGCGTCTAAAACAATTTATTAGTCTATGGTGCGTTTGACACAAACCGAGCACCTATCTTGCACCGACGCAAGCACTATCTCAAAACAGATCGAAACGAGATTCCACATGACCCACATCACCTCAGAGTTCCATCAGGTGCCTCTAATACTATATCTGAGCCTACGGTATGTTCGACGCAAACCGTGCAACAATCTTGCATCAAGAGTTGCACTATCTCCAAATGGACCGAACGGAGATTCCACTTGAGCCTCATCACCTAGGAGTCCCATCAAGTGCGTCCCAAACGATTTCTATGCCTATGGTATGTTCGGTGCAAACCATGCACCTATCTTGCATTGACACTAACAATGTCTCCAAACAAACTAAAACGAGATTCCTAATGACCCACGTCACATGAGTTCCATCGGGTGCATCCAAAACTATTATTGAACCTATGGTATGTTCAGTGCAAACCATGAACCTATCTTGCATCAAGATTAGCACTATCTAACGGACCGAACAAAGCGCCACCAGACCCTCGTCACCTAGAAGTACCATCTGATGCGTCTAAAACGATTTATGAGTCAATGGTACGTTTGACGCAAACCGAGCACCTATCCTACATCGACGCTAACACTATCTCAAACAGATCGAAACGAGTTCCACATGACCCGCGTCAGTTAGGAATTCCATCGGGTGCCAACAATACTATTTCCGAGCCTGCAGGACTTTTCACGCAAACCAGGCATCAATGTTGCATCAAGAGTAGCACTATCTCCAATTGGATCGAACCGAGCTTCCACTTGAGACTCGTCACCTAGGAGTCCCATCTAGTGCGTCCAAAATGATTTCTAAGCCTATGGTATGTTCAGCTCAAATCATGCACCTATCTTGCGTCAAGATTAGCACTATCTCGAGATGGACCGAATAGAGCTCCACCAGACCCTCGCAACCTAGGAGTACCATCGCGTGTGTCTAAAATGATTTATGAGCCTATGTTATGTTTGACGCAAACCGAGCACCAATCTTGCACTGACGCTAACACTGTCTCAAAACAGATCAAAACAAGATTCCACATGACCCACGTCACGTTGGAGTTCCATCGGGTGCCTCCAATACTATTTTCGAGAACACGATACGTTTGATGCAAACCATGCACCAATCTTACACCGATGCTAACACTGTCTCAAAACAGATCGAAACGAGACTCCACATGACCCACGTCACCTAGGAGTTCCATCGGGTGCCTCCAATACTATTTTTGAGCCTACGGTATGTTCAACACAAACCATGCACCAATCTTGCATCAATAGTTGCACTATCTCCAAACAGATTGAACCAAGTTTCCACTTGAGCCTCGTCACCTAGGAGTCTCATCGAGTGCGTCAAAAACGATTTCTATGCCTATGATATGTTCGGTGCAAACAGACTAAACCAAGCACCTATCTTGCAGTGACGCTAACATTGTCTACAAACAGACTAAAACGAGATTCCACATGACCCACGTCACCTACGACTTCCATCGGGTGCCTCTAAAACTATTTATGAGCCTATGGTATGTTCAGTGCAAACTGTGCACCTATCTTGCATGAAAATTAGCTCAATATCCAAAGGGACCGAACAAGGCTCCACCAGACCCTCGTCACCTAGGAGTACCTTCGGGTGCATCAAAAATGATTTCTGAGCCTATGGTACATTTGACGCAAACTGAGCACCTATCTTGCAGCGACGCTAACACTGTCTCAAAACAAATCGAAACGAGATTCCACATGACTGACGTCACCTAGGAGTTCCATCAGGTGCCTCCAATACTATTCCCGAGCCTATGGTACGTTCAACGCAAACCATGCACCAATCTTGCATCAAGAGTAAGACTATCCCCAAATGGACCGAACCAAGCTTCCACTCGAGCCTCGTCACCTAGGGGTCCGATTGAGTGTCCAAAATGATTTCTATGCCTATGGTATGTTCGGTGCAAACCGCGCACCTATCTTGCACTGACACTAACACTGTCTCCAAATGGACTAAAACTAGATTCCACACGACCCACGTCACTTACGAGTTCCATCGGGGGCATCCAAAACTATTAATGAGCCTATGGTACGTTCAGTGCAAACCATGCACCTATCTTTTTTTAGCATAAACCATGCACCTATCTTGCATCAAGATTAGCACTATCTCCAAACAGACCAAACAGAGCGCCACTAGACCCTCGTCACCTTGAAGTACCATCTTGTGCGTCTAAAATGATTTATAAGCCTATGGTACATTTGACGCAAACCAAGCACCTGTCCTACATTGATGCTAACACTGTCTCAAAATAGATCGAAATGAGTTCCACATGACCCACGTCACCTAGGAGTTTCATTGCTTGCCTCCAATACTATTTTCGAGCCTATAGGACGTTCGACGCAAACCGTCCACCAATCTTGCACCGACGCCAACAATGTCTCAAAATAGGTCAGAACGAGATTCCACATGACCCACGTCACCTAGGAGTTCCATCGGGTGTCTCCAATACTATTTCTGAGCCTACGGTACGTTCGACGCAAACCATGCACCAATCTTGCATCAATAGTTGCACTGTCTCCAAATGGACCAAACTGAGCTTCCACTTGAGCCTCGTCACCTAGGAGTCCCATCGAGTGCGTCCAAAATGATTTCTAAGCCTATGGTATGTTCGGCGCAAATCGTGGACCTATCTTGCATCAAGATTAGCACTATCTCAAATGGACCGAACAGAGCTCCAGCAGACCCTCGCCACTTAGAAGTACCATCGGGTGAGGAGTACCATCGGGTGCGTCTAAAATGATTTATGAGCCTATGGTATGTTTGATACAAACCGAGCACCTATCTTGCACTGACGATAATACTGTCTCAAAACAGATCAAAACGAGATTCCACATGACCCACGTCACCTAGGAGTTTCATCGGTTGCCTACAATACTATTTTTGAGAATACGGTACGTTCGACGCAAACCATGCACCAATATTGCACCCACGCTAACAATGTCTGAAAATAGATCGAAACGAGATTCCACATGACCCACGTCACCTAGGAGTTCCATCGGGTGCCACCAATACTATTTCCGAGCCTACAGGACTTTTGACGCAAACCAGGCATCAATGTTGCATCAAGAGTAGCACTATATCCAATTGGATCGTACCGAGCTTCCACTTGAGACTCGTCACCTAGGAGTCCCATCGAGTGCGTCCAAACTGATTTCTAAGCCTATGGTATGTTCGGCTCAAATCATGCACATATCTTGCGTCAAGATTAGCACTATCTCGAGATGTGCCGAATAGAGCTCCACCAGACCCTCACAACCTAGGAGTACCATCGCGTGCGTCTAAAATGATTTATGAGCCTATGTTATGTTTGACGCAAACCGAGCACCAATCTTGCACTGACGCTAACACTGTCACAAAACAGATCAAAACGAGATTCCACATGACCCACGTCACGTTGGAGTTCCATTGGGTGCCTCCAATACTATTTTCGAGAACACAGTACGTTTGACGCAAACCATGCGCCAATCTTGCACCGACGCTAACACTGTCTCAAAACAGATCGAAACGAGACTCCACATGACCCACGTCACCTAGGAGTTCCATCGGGTGCCTCCAATACTATTTTTGAGCCTACGGTACGTTCGACGCAAACCATGCACCAATCTTGCATCAATAGTTGCACTATCTCCAAACAGATCGAACCGAGTTTCCACTTGAGCCTCATCACCTAGGAGTCTCATCGAGTGCGTCAAAAATGATTTCAATGCCTATGATATGTTCGGTGCAAACCGTGCACCTAACTGGCACTGACACTAACACTATCTCTAAACAGACTAAAATGAGATTCCACAGGACTCACGTCACTTATGAGTTCCGTCAGGCACCTCCAAAACTATTATTGTGCCTATGATATGTTTAGTGCAAACCGCGCACCTATGTTGCATCGAGATTAGCACTATCTCCAAAATGACCGAATAGAGCTCCACTTGACCCTCGTCACCTAGGAGTACCATCAGGTGCGCCTAAAATGATTTATGAGCCTATGGTATGTTTGTCACAAACCGAGCACCTATCTTGCACCAATGCTAACACTGTCTCAAAATAGAATGAAACGAGATTCCACACGACCCACGTCACCTAGGAGTTCCATCGGGTGCCTCCAATACTATTTCTAAGCTTATGGTACGTTCAACGCAAACCGTGCACCAATCTTGCATCAAGAATAGCACTATCCCCTAAACGGACCTAGGAGTCCCATCGAGTGCGTCCAAAATGATATCTATGCATATGGTATGTTCGGCGCAAATCATGCACCTATCTTGTGTCAAGATTAGCAATATCTCAAACGGACCGAACAGAGCTCCACCAGACCCTCGCCACCTAGGAGTACCATCGGGTGCGTCTAAAATGATTTATGAGCCAATGGTTTGTTTGACGCAAACCAAGCACCTATCTTGCAATGACGCTAACATTGTCTACAAACGGACTAAAACGAGATTCCACATGACCCACATCACCTACGACTTCCATCAGGTGCCTCTAAAACCATTTATGAGCCTATGGTATGTTCAGTGCAAACTGTGCACCTATCTTGCATGAAAATTAGCTCAATATCCAAAGGGACCGAACAAGGCTCCACCAGACCCTCGTCACCTAGGAGTACCTTCGGGTGCATCTAAAATGATTTCTGAGCCTATGGTACGTTTGACGCAAACTGAGCACCTATCTTGCAGCGACGCTAACACTATCTCAAAACAAATTGAAACGAGATTCCACATGACTGACGTCACCTAGGAGTTCCATCAGGTGCCTCCAATACTATTCCCGAGCCTATGGTACGTTCAACGCAAACCATGCACAAATCTTGCATAAGAGTAAGACTATCCCCAAATGGACCGAACCAAGCTTCCACTCGAGCCTCGTCACCTAGGAGTCCGATTGAGTGTCCAAAATGATTTCTATGCCTATGGTATGTTCGGTGCAAACCGCGCACCTATCTTACACTGACACTAACACTGTCTCCAAATGGACTAAAACGAGATTCCACACAACCCACGTCACTTGCAAGTTCCATCGGGGGCATCCAAAACTATTAATGAGCCTATGGTACGTTCAATGCAAACCATGCACCTATCTTTTTTAGCATAAACCATGCACCTATCTTGCATCAAGATTAGCACTATCTCCAAACAGACCAAACAAAGCGCCACTAGACCCTCGTCACCTTGAAGTACCATCTTGTGCGTCTAAAATGATTTATAAGCCTATGGTACATTTGACGCAAACCAAGCACCTGTCCTACACTGATGCTAACACTGTCTCAAAACAGATCGAAACGAGTTCTACATGACCCACGTCACCTAGGAGTTCCATTGGTTGCCTCCAATACTATTTTCGAGCCTATAGGACGTTCGACGCAAACCGTCCACCAATCTTGCACCGACGCCAACAATGTCTCAAAATAGGTCAGAACAAGATTCCACATGACCCACATCACCTAGGAGTTCCATCGGGTGTCTCCAATACTATTTCTGAGCCTACGGTACGTTCGACGCAAACCATGCACCAATCTTGCATCAATAGTTGCACTGTCTCCAAATGGACCAAACTGAGCTTCCACTTGAGCCTCGTCACCTAGGAGTCCCATCGAGTGCGTCCAAAATGATTTCTAAGCCTATGGTATGTTCGGCGCAAATCGTGGACCTATCTTGCATCAAGATTAGCACTATCTCAAATGGACCGAACAGAGCTCCAGCAGACCCTCGCCACTTAGGAGTACCATCGGGTGCGTCTAAAATGATTTATGAGCCTATGGTATGTTTGACACAAACCAAGCACCTATCTTGCACTGACGATAACACTGTCTCAAAACAGATCAAAAGGAGATTCCACATGACCCACGTCACCTAGGACTTTCATCCGATGCCTACAATACTATTTTTGAGAAAGCGGTACATTCGACGCAAACCATGCACCAATATTGCACCCACACTAACAATGTCTGAAAATAGATCGAAATGAGATTCCACATGACCCACGTCACCTAGGAGTTCCATCGGGTGCCACCAATACTATTTCCGAGCCTACAGGACTTTTGACGCAAACCAGGCATCGATGTTGCATCAAGAGGAGCACTATCTCCAATTGGATCGAACCGAGCTTCCACTTGAGACTCGTCACCTAGGAGTCCCATCGAGTGCGTCCAAAATGATTTCTAAGCCTATGGTATGTTCGGCTCAAATCATGCACCTATCTTGCGTCAAGACTAGCACTATCTCGAGATGGACCGAATAGAGCTCCACCAGACCCTCGCAATCTAGGAGTACCATCGGGTGCGTCTAAAATGATTTATGAGCCTATGTTATGTTTGACACAAACCGAGCACCAATCTTGCACTGACGCTAACCATGTCTCAAAACAGATCAAAACGAGATTCCACATGACCCACGTCACGTTGGAGTTCCATCGGGTGCCTCCAATACTATTTTCGAGAACACAGTACGTTTGATGCAAACCATGCACCATTCTTGCACCGACACTAACACTATCTCAAAACAGATCGAAACGAGACTCCACATGACCCACGTCACCTAGGAGTTCCATCGGGTGCCTCCAATACTATTTTTGAGCCTACGGTACGTTCGACGCAAACCGTGCACCAATCTTGCATCAATAGTTGCACTATCTCCAAACAGATTGAACCGAGTTTCCACTTGAGCGTCGTCACCTAGGAGTCTCATCGAGTGCGTCAAAAACGATTTCTATGCCTATGATATATTCGGTGCAAACCGTGCACCTATCATGCACTGACACTAACACTGTCTCTAAACAGACTAAAACGAGATTCCACACGACTCACGTCACTTATGAGTTCCGTCGGGCACGTCCAAAACTATTATTGTGCCTATGATACGTTTAGTGCAAACCGTGCACCTATCTTGCATCGAGATTAGCACTATCTCCAAACTGACCGAACAGAGCTCCACCTGACCCTCGTCACCTAGGAGTACCATCGGGTGCGCCTAAAATGATTTATGAGCCTGTGGTATGTTTGTCACAAACCGAGCACCTATCTTGCACCGATGCTAACACTGTCTCAAAACAGATCGAAATGAGATTCCACACCACCTACGTCACCTAGGAGTTCCATCGGGTGCCTCCAATACTATTTCCGAGCTTATGGTACGTTCAACGCAAACTGTGCACCAATCTTGCATCAAGAGTAGCACTATCCCCAAACGGACCTAGGAGCCCATCGAGTGCGTCCAAAATGATATCTATGCATATGGTATGTTCGGTGCAAATCATGCACCTATCTTGTGTCAAGATTAGCAATATCTCAAACGGACCGAACAGAGCTCCACCAGACCCTTGCCACCTAGGAGTACCATCGGGTGCGTCTAAAATGATTTATGAGCCAATGGTATGTTTGACGCAAACCAAGCACCTATCTTGCAATGACGCTAACATTGTCTACAAACGGACTAAAACGAGATTCCACATGACCCACGTCACATACGACTTCCATCGGGTGCCTCCAAAACTATTTATGAGCCTATGGTATGTTCAGTGCAAACTGTGCACCTATCTTGCATGAAAATTAGCTCAATATCCAAAGGGACCGAACAAGGCTCCATCAGACCCTCGTCACCTAGGAGTACCTTCGGGTGCATCAAAAATGATTTCTGAGCCTATGGTACGTTTGACGCAAACTGAGCACCTATCTTGCAGCGATGCTAACACTATCTCAAACAAATCAAAACGAGATTCCACATGACTGACGTCACCTAGGAGTTCCATCAGGTGCCTCCAATACTATTCCTGAGCCTATGGTATGTTCAACGCAAACCAATCTTGCATCAAGAGTAAGACTATCCCCAAATGGACCGAACCAAGCTTTCACTCGAGCCTCGTCACCTAGGAGTCCCATTGACTGTGTCCAAAATAATTTCTATGCCTATGGTATGTTCGGCGCAAACCGAGCACCTATCTTGCACTGACACTAACACTGTCTCCAAATGGACTAAAACGAGATTCCACACGACCCACGTCACCTACGAGTTCCATCAGGGGCATCCAAAACTATTAATGAGCGTATGGTACGTTCAGTGCAAACCATGCACCTATCTTTTTTTAGCATAAACCATGCACCTATCTTGCATCAAGATTAGCACTATCTCCAAACTGACCAAACAGAGTGCCACTAGACCCTCGTCACCTTGAAGTACCATCTTGTGCGTCTAAAACGATTTATAAGCCTATGGTACATTTGACGCAAACCGAGCACCTGTCCTACACTGATGCTAACACTGTCTCAAAACAGATCGAAACGAGTTCCACATGACCCACGTCACCCAGGAGTTCCAATGGTTGCCTCTAATACTATTTTCGAGCCTATAGGACGTTCGACACAAACCGTCCACCAATCTTGCATCGACACCAACAATGTCTCAAAACAGATCAGAACGAGATTCCACATGACCCACGTCACCTAGGAGTTCCATCGGGTGCCTCCAATACTATTTTCGAGCCTACGGTACGTTCGACGCAAACCATGCACCAATCTTGCATCAATAGTTGCACTGTCTCCAAATGGACCAAACTGAGCTTCCACTTGAGCCTCGTCACCTAGGAGTCCCATCGAGTGCGTCCAAAACGATTTCTAAGCCTATGGTATGTTCGGCGCAAATCGTGGACCTATCTTGCATCAAGATTAGCACTATCTCAAATGGACCGAACAGAGCTCTAGCAGACCCTCGCCACTTAGGAGTACCATCGGGTGCGCCTAAAATGACTTATGAGCCTATGGTATGTTTGACGCAAACCGAGCACCTATCTTGCACTGACGATAACACTGTCTCAAAACAGATCAAAATGAGATTCCACATGACCCACGTCACCTAGGAGTTTCATCGGGTGCCTACTATACTATTTTTGAGAATACGGTACGTTCGACGCAAACCATGCACCAATATTGCACCCATGCTAACAATGTCTGAAAACAGATCGAAATGAGATTCCACATGACCCACGTCACCTAGGAGTTCCATCGGGTGCCTCCAATACTATTTTTGAGGCTACGGTATATTCGACGCAAACCGTGCACCAATCTTGCATCAATAGTTGCACTATCTCCAAACGGACCGAACCGAGCTTCTACTTGAGCCTCGTCACCTAGGAGTCCCATGAAGTGTGTCAAAAACGATTTCTATGCCTATGGTACGTTCGGTGCAAACCGTGCACCTATCTTGCACTGACACAAACACTGTCTCTAAACAGACGAACACGAGATTTCACACGACCCACGTCACTTACGAGTTCCATCGGGCGTGTCCAAAATTATTCATGAGCCTATGGTACGTTCAGTGCAAACCGTGCACCTATCTTGCATCGAGATTAGCACAATCTCCAAACTGACCGAACAGAGCTCCAGCTAACCCTCGTCACCTAGGAGTACCATCGGGTGCGCCTAAAATGATTTATGATCCTAAGGTACGTTTGTCACAAACCGAGCACCTATCTTGCACTGACGCAAACCATGCACCAATAATGCACCCACGCTAACAATGTCTCAAAACAGATCGAAACGAGATTCCACATGACCCACGTCACCGAGGAGTTTCATCGGGTGCCTCCAATACTATTTTTGAGAATACGGTACATTCAACGCAAACCGTGCACCAATATTGCACCGACGCTAACAATGTCTCAAAACAGATCGAAACGAGATTCCACATGACCCACGTCACCTAGGAGTTGCATCGGGTGCCTCCAATACTATTTTTGAGCTTACGGTACGTTCGACGCAAACTATGCACCAATCTTGCATCTAGAGTTGCACTACCTCCAAACTGACCAAACCATGCTTCCACTTGTGCCTCGTTACCTAGGAGTCCCATTGAGTGCGTTTAAAATGATTTCTATGCCTACGGTATGTTCAGTGCAAACCATGCACCTAACTTGCACTGACACTAACACTGCCTCCAAACGGACTAAAACGAGATTTCACATGACCCACGTCACTTACGAGTTCCAACGGGTGCGTCCAAAACTATTTATCAGCCTATGGTTTATTCAGTGCAAACCATGCACCTATCTTACATCAAGATTAGCACTATCTCCAAACAGACCAAATAGAGCTCCACCAGACCCTCATCACCTAGGAGTACCTTCGGGTGCGTCTAAAACGATTTATGAGCCTATGGTACGTTTGACGCCAACCGAGCACCTATCTTGCACCGACGCTAACAATGTCTCAAAACAGATCGAAACGAGATTCCACATGACCCACGTCACCTAGGAGTTCCATCGGGTGCCTCCAATACTATTTTTGAGCTTACGGTACGTTCGACGCAAACTATGCACCAATCTTGCATCTGGAGTTGCACTACCTCCAAACTGACCAAACCATGCTTCCACTTGTGCCTCGTTACCTAGGAGTCCCATTGAGTGCGTTTAAAATGATTTCTATGCCTACGGTATGTTCAGTGCAAACCATGCACCTAACTTGCACTGACACTAACACTGCCTCCAAACGGACTAAAACGAGATTTCACATGACCCACGTCACTTACGAGTTCCAACGGGTGCGTCCAAAACTATTTATCAGCCAATGGTTTATTCAGTGCAAACCATGCACCTATCTTACATCAAGATTAGCACTATCTCCAAACAGACCAAATAGAGCTCTACCAGACCCTCATCACCTAGGACTACCTTCGGGTGCGTCTAAAATGATTTATGAGCCTATGGTACGTTTGACGCCAACCGAGCACCTATCTTGCACCGACGCTAACAATGTCTCAAAACAGATCGAAACGAGATTCCACATGACCCACGTCACCTAGGAGTTCCATCGGGTGCCTCCAATACTATTTTTGAGCTTACGGTACGTTCGACGCAAACTATGCACCAATCTTGCATCTAGAGTTGCACTACCTCCAAACTGAACAAACCATGCTTCCACTTGTGCCTCGTTACCTAGGAGTCCCATTGAGTGCGTTTAAAATGATTTCTATGCCTACGGTATGTTCAGTGCAAACCATGCACCTAACTTGCACTGACACTAACACTGCCTCCAAACGGACTAAAACGAGATTTCACATGACCCACGTCACTTACGAGTTCCAACGGGTGCGTCCAAAACTATTTATCAGCCTATGCTTTATTCAGTGCAAACCATGCACCTATCTTACATCAAGATTAGCACTATCTCTAAACAGACCAAATAGAGCTCCACCAGACCCTCATCACCTAGGAGTACCTTCGGGTGCGTCTAAAATGATTTATGAGCCTATGGTACGTTTGACGCCAACCGAGCACCTATCTTGCACCGACGCTAACACTGTCTCAAAACAGATCGAAATGAGATTCCACATGACCCACGTCACCGAGGAGTTCCATCGGATGCCTCCAATACTATTTCTGAGCCGACAGTACGTTCAACGCAAACAGTGCACAAATCTTGCATCAAGAGTAGCACTATATCCTAACAGACTGAATCGAGCTTTTGCTTGAGCCTCGTCACCTAGGAGTTCCATCGAGTGCGTCAAAAACGATTTCTATGCCTATGGTATGTTCGGTGCAAACCGTGCAACTATCTTGCACTGACACTAACACTGTCTCCAAATGGACTAAAACGAGATTCCACACGATCCACGTCACTTTTGAGTTTCATCGGGAGCATCCAAAACTATTTATGAGTCTATGGTACGTTTACTGCAAACCTTTCACCTATCTTGCATCAAGATTAGCACTATCTCCAAATGGACCGAACAGAGCTCCACCAGACCCTCCTCACCTAGAGTACCATCAGGTCCATCTAAAACCTTGCACCGACGCTAACACTATCTCAAAACAGATCGAAATGAGATTCCACATGACCCACGTCACCTAGGAGTTCCATCAGGTGCCTCCAAAACTATTTCTAAGCCTATCGCACGTTCGATGCAAACCGTGCACCAATCTTGCATCAAGGGTAGCACTATCTCCAAACGGACCGAACCGAGCTTCCACTTGAGCCTCATCACCTAGGAGTCCCATCGAGTGCGTCCAAAACGATTTCTATGCCTATGGTATGTTCATTGCAAACCGTGCACCTATCTTGCACTGGCACTAACACTATGTCCAAACGGACTAAAATAAGATTCCACACGACCCACGTCGCTTATGAGTTCTATCGGGTGCATCCAAAACTATTTATGAGCCTATGGTATGTTCATTGCCAACCGTGCACCTATCTTGCTTGAAGATTAGCACTATCTGCAATCAAACAGAACCGAGCTCCACCAGACCCTCGTCACCTAGGAGTACCATCAGGCACGTCTAAAACGATTTATGAGCCTATGGTATGTTTGACGCAAACCGAGCACCTATCTTGCACCGACATTAACACTGTCTCAAAACAGATCGAAACGAGATTCCACATAACCCACATCACCTAGGAGTTCCATCGGGTGCCTCCAATACTATTTCCGAGCCTACGGTATGGTCAACGCAAAGCGCGCACCAATCTTGCATCAAGAGTTGCACTATCTCCGAATGGAGCGAACCGAGCTTCCAGTTGAGCCTCGTCACCTAGGAGTCCCATCGAGTGCATCCAAAATGATTTCTATGCCTACGGTATGTTCAGTGCAAACCATGCACCTATCTTGCACCGACACCAACACTGTCTACAAACGGACTAAAACGGGATTCCACACAACCCAAGTCACATTCGAGTTTCATCGGGTGCGTCCAAAACTATTTATGAGCCTATGGTTCGTTCCATGAAAACAATGCACCAGTCTTGTGTCAAGATTAACACTACCTCCAAACAGACCAAGCAGAGCTCCACCAGACCCTCGTCACCGAGGAGTACCATCGGGTGTGTCTAAAATATTTTATGAGCCTATGGTACGTTTGACACAAACCGAGCACCTATCTTGCACTGACGCTAAAACTGTCTCAAAATAGATCGAAACAAGATTCCACATGACCCACATCACCTAGGAGTTCCATCGGGTGCCTCCAATACTATATCCGAGCCTACGGTGCGTTCAACGCAAGAACGATGCACCAACCTTGCATCAAACGTTGCACTATCTCCAAATGGACCGAATCGAGCTTCCACTTGAGCCTCGTCACCTAGGAGTCCCATCGAGTGCGTCCAAAATGATTTCTATGCCTATGGTATGTTCGTTGCAAACCGTGCACCTATCTTGCACAAACACTAACATTGTCTCCAAACGGACAAAAACAAGATTTCACATGACCCACGTCACTTACGAGTTCCAACGGGTGTGTCCAAAACTATTTTATGAGCCTATGGTATGTTCAGTGCAAACTATGCACCTATCTTGCATGAAAATTAGCTCCATATCCAAACGGACCGAACAGGGCTCCACCAGACCCTCGTCACCTAGGAGTACCTTCAGGTGCATCTAAAATGATTTCTGAGCCCATGGTACATTTGACGCAAACCGAGCACCTATCTTGCACCGATGCTAACACTGTCTCAAAACAGATCGAAACGATATTCCACATGACTGACATCACCTAGAAGTTCCATCGGGTGCCTCCAATACTATTTCTATGCCCAATCCTGCATCAAGAGCAAGACTATCCCCAACTGTACCGAACCAAGCTAGCACTTGAGCCTCATCACCTAGGAGTCCCATTGAGTGTGTCCAAAGCGATTTCTATGCCTATGGTATGTTCGGTGCAAACCGTGCACCTATCTTTCATTTTCACTAACACTGTCTCCAAACGGACTAAAACAAGATTCCACACGACCCACGTCACTTACGAGTTCCATCGGGTGCGTCCAAAACTATTAATGAGCCTATGGTACGTTCAGTGTAAACCATGCACCCATCTTGCATCAAGATTAGCAATATCTCTAAACGGACCAAACACAGCGCCACCAGACCATCGTCACCTTGAAGTACCATCTTGTGCATCTAAAACGATTTATAAGCCTATGGTACATTTGACGCAAACCGAGCACCTATCCTACACCGATGCTAACACTGTCTCAAAACAGATCGAAACGAGTACCACATGACCCACGTCACCTAGGAGTTCCATTGGTTGCCTCCAATACTATTTTTGAGCCTATAGGACGTTCAATGCAAACCGTGCACCAATCTTGCATCAAGAGTAGCACTATATCCAAATGGACCGAACTGAGCTTCCACCTGAGCCTCGTCACCTAGGAGTCCCATCGAGTGCGTCTAAAACAATTTCTAAGCCTATGGTATGTTCGGCGTAAATCGTGCCCCTATCTTGCATCAAGATTAGCACTATCTCAAATGGACCGAACAGAGTTCCACCAGACCCTCACCACCTAGGAGTACCATCGGGTGTGTCTAAAATGATTTATGAGCCTATGGTATGTTTGATGCAAACCGAGCACCTATCTTGCACTGACGCTAACACTGTCTCAAAACAGATCAAAACGAGATTCCACATGACCCACGTCACCTAGGAGTTTCATCGGGTGCCTCCAATACTATTTTTGAGAATATGGTACATTCAACGCAAACCGTGCACCAATATTGCACCGACGCTAACAATGTCTCAAAACAGATCGAAACGAGATTCCACAAGACCACGTCCCCTAGGAGTTCCATCGGGTGCCTCCAATACTATTTTTGAGCCTACGGTACGTTCGACATAAACCGTGCACCAATCTTGCATCAATAGTTGCACTATCTCTAAACGGATCGAACCGAGTTTACACTTGAGCCCGTCACCTAGGAGTCTCATCGAGTGTGTCAAAAAGGATTTCTATGCCTATGGTATGTTCGGTGGAAACCGTGCACCTATCTTGCACTGACACTAACACTGTCTCTAAACAGACTAAAATGAGATTCCACACGACCCACGTCACTTACGAGTTCCATCGGGCACGTCCAAAAGTATTATTGTGCCTATGGTATGTTTAGTGTAAACCGTGCACCTATCTTGCATCGAGATTAGCACTATCTCCAAACTGGCCGAACAGAGCCCCAACTGACCCTCGTCACCTAGGAGTACCATCGGGTGCGCTTAAAATGATTTATGAGCCTATGGTATGTTTGTCACAAACCGAGCACCTATATTGCACCGACGCTAACACTGTCTCAAAACAGATCAAAACGAGATTCCACACGACCTACATCACCTAGGAGTTCCATCGGGTGCCTCCAATACTATTTTTGATCTGACGGTACGTTCGACGCAAACTGTGCTCCAATCTTGCATGTAGAGTTGTACTATCTCCAAACGGACCGAACCGTGCTTCCACTTGTGCCTCGTCACCTAGGAGTCCCATTAAGTGCGTTTAAAATGATTTCTACGCATACGGTATGTCGGTGCAAACCATGCACCTAACTGGCACTAACACTAACACTGTCTCCAAACGGACTAAAACGAGATTTCACATGACCCACGTCACTTATGAGTTCCAACGGGCGCGTCCAAAACTATTTATGAGCCCATGGTTTATTCAGTGCAATCCGTGCACCTATCTTGTGTCAAGATTAGCACTATCTCCAAACGGACCGAATAGAGCTCCACCAGACCCTCATCACCTAGGAGTATCTTCGGGCACATCTAAAATGATTTATGAGCCTATGGTATGTTTGACTCCAACCGAGCACCTATCTTGCACCGATGCTAACACTGTCTAAAAACCGATCGAAATGAGATTCCACATGACTCACGTCACCTAGGAGTTCCATCGGGTACCTCCAATACTATTTCTGAGCCCACGGTACGTTCAATGCAAACCCTGCACAAATCTTGCATCAAGATTAGCACTATATCCAAACAGACCGAATCAAGCTTTCGCTTGAGCCTCGTCACCTAGGAGTCCCATCGAGTGCATCAAAAATGATTTCTATGCCTATGGTATGTTCGGTGCAAACCGTGCACCTATCATGCACTGACACTAACACTGTCTCCAAATGGACTAAAATGAGATTCCACACGACCCACGTCACTTTCGAGTTTCATCAGGTGCGTCCAAAACTATTTATGAGCCTATGGTTCATTCCATGCAAACCATGCACCTGTCTTGTGTCAAGATTAGCACTACCTCCAAACGGACTGAACAGAGCTCCACCAGACCCTCATCACCGAGGAGTAGCATCGGGTGTGTTACACCGACACTAACACTATCTCCAAATGGACTAAAACGAGATTCCACACGACCCATGTCACTTACGAGTTCCATCGGGTGCATCCAAATCTTATGAGCCTATGGTACGTTCAGTGCAAGCCATGCACCTATCTTGCGTCAAGATTAGCATTATCTCCAAACAGACCGAACAAAGCTCCACCAGACTCTCGTCACCTAGGAGTACCGTTGGGTGCGTCTAAAATGATTTATGAGCCTATGGTATGTTTGACACAAACTGAGCACCGATCTTGCATTGATGCTAACACTGTCTCAAAACAGATCAAAATGAGATTCCACATGACCCACGTTACCTAGTAGTTCCATCGGGTGCCTCCGATAATGTTTTTGAGCCTACGGTACGTTCGACACAAACCGTGCACTAATCTTGCATCAAGAGTAGCACTATCTAAAAACATACCAAACCAAGCATCCACTTGAGCCTCGTCACCTAGGAGTCCCATCGAGTGTGCCCAAAATGATTTCTATGCCTTTGGTATGTTTGGTGCAAACCGTACTCCTATCTTGCACTGATACTAACACTATCTCTAAACAGATTAAAATGAGATTTCACACGACCCACGTCACTTACGAGTTCCATCGGGTGCATCCAAAACTATTTATGAGCCTATGGTACGTTCAGTGCAAACTGTGCACCTATCTTGCGTCAAGATTAGCACCATCTCTAAACGGAGTGAACAGAGCTCCACTGGACCCTCGTCACCTAGGAGTACCATCGGGTGCGTCTAAAATGATTTATGAGCCTATTGTACGTTTGACGCAAACTGAGAACCTTCTTGCATCGACACTAACACTGTCTCAAAACAGATCAAAACAAGATTCCACATGACCCATGTCACCTAGGAGTTCCATCAGGCGCCTCTAATACTATTTTCGAGCCTACAGTACGTTCGATGCAAACCGTACACTAATCTTTCATCAAGAGTAGCTCTATCTCCAAACAGACAGAACCGAGCTTCCACTTGAGCCTCGTCACCTAGGAGTCCCATCGAGTGCGTCCAAAATGATTTCTATGCCTATGGTATGTTCGGTGCAAACCATGCACCTATCTTGCACCGACACTAACATTGTCTCCAAACGGACTAAAATGACATTCCACATGACCCACGTCACTTACGAGTTCCATCGGGTGCGTCCAAAACTTTGGATGAGCCTATGGTACGTTCAGTGCAAACTGTGCACCTATCTTGTGTCAAGATTAGGACTATCTCCAAACAGACTGAACAAAGCTCCACCAGAGCCTTGTCACTTAGGAGATCCATCAGGTGCGTCCTAAACGATTTCTGAGCCTACGGTACGTTCGAGGCCACCCGTGCACCTATCTTGCATCAAGATTAGCACTATCTCCAAACAGACCGAATCCAGCCGTCACTACGTGCCCTACGGACGCTGTTTGTGGCGGGGTCCACGATCGTGGCCATGATGTTGTGCCGCACTTGCCTCGTCTTGTTGCACAGTACGCCCCTCTGTTCCCAGAACTGACTTTATTTGTATTTTGGGTCAAGTTTGGAGGCTTGTTCGCAAAAGCGCTGGAGCGCGTAGGCTTCTCCCCGCACGGGACGTCTGCGCGCACGAGCTCCTCGCTTTGGGCCGCTGCTAGGCCGGCCGGCTGCGCGCACAGCATTCCGAGTGGGCTGCTTCTCGCGTGCGCGCGCGTGGAGGCCGCGCCCCGCGTTGGGCCACTGGGCCGATTGTTGCCGTCAGCCTTTCCGATTTTCTAAAGTGATTTTCAATTTAGCTTCTAGGTAAACTTGTGTAATTAATATATAATGTTGTAGTTGTCCAAAAATGGTGAAACCAATTTGGTTAGACTCATAAAATCATGATCTATCTAAAGGTGTAATTGGTCCGCGTAGTGTTATAATATTTTTAGGGTTGCTCTAATTACTTTGAGACGTTTAATATTATCAAACATTAACTTATAGGAATTTTTAAGAATACTCAGTGATAGTATTAATTCTAGAAATTTTATAGTAAGCTCCTAGTATTATTATATGTTCACTGTGATTTTGGTAGCTCCAAAATAATTAGTTGGTAGGATAATTAACAAGCCTAGTTTGAATATGTAGTAAATCGAAAAAATGAATAACGCGACATCTCAGGTTTATATAACTAAAACACTTGTTGAGAAACAACGTTTGAATCGATAATGTGGATACGTGGCCTAGTGAGTTGGCGTGTGGCTAGCCACTAGCTTGTGAGACGTAGTCATACGACGAGAGTTGCGATTGCTGTCTTTTACTTATGTCTCTGCATTGCATTCGCGTAAATCATAATAGGAACGATGATGGATCGATGGATCAACCAGAGGACTTGGTGTAAATCCAAAAGATGGTGCCTTGGTGAACAAGCCCGGAGATGGCATACTAACATTTGGTTATATTTTACCCAGGCAAGCCCTGGTGCATAACCCCTATTATTCTGCACTTTATTTTATGGTTACGCATTAAGTTTTAAGGAGTGGAATGAAACCCACTTGCATATATATATATATCCTAATCCCATGAGTGTTACTAGTATATTAGGATCATGTAGATTGCTATGCTACAGGACTCTGGTAGAAGTCGAGTGATTGCTTGTCACTCGCGAGAGATAGGATATATATTATTGTTACTATTACCATGTTACTATCACATGGAATATATATATGGATAATAATGGTAGATTGGGTGAGATTGTACTTGAAATTGGATATGGACTTAGTTCGGCAATCCGAGCGAGGCTCCGGTTGCATTTGTTCGGCCTGTGTTGATTAAGGACTGTTCGTTGCACTGGATGCCCGATCAAGTCACAGATTTATTATCCCGAGCACATACTTGCTTATGGGAGAGGGAAGGCTTGTTACTCTCTTATCATGGGCTCCGGCTCTTTTCGGACCGACTGATTGGAGGCGGGGATAGGTGGAGGTCTAAGCACCACTTTGAGGCCGGGCCTCAAGTGTGGGGGCTTGGAGTCCAAGTTTGGACGGGGACCTGGAACCCGTGATAGGAGTAAAACGGGTTGGTCTCATTCGTGCCTGGGGTGCGAGAGAGGCGTGTGTTTTTTTGGGGTACCCAGCTAGGCACATTGATTCGTGAATCGCCGTTTCTACGTGACGGTATGGCTTGACTGCACTCTGGCACCGTAGTAAGAACTAAAAGATGAAAGATGGAAAGATGGTTCTGATGGCTCAACCTTTGCTTGAAAGTAGAATAGGTGCTTACCTAGAATTGTTGGTTAATAAACTAGGGATAACTGCTAATAAAAATTGAATATAAGGATGCACCTTTAGTAATGCTTCCTGCAGTTGCAATAAACCACAAGCCTGATAGCCCTGCATATCCTTGGAGTCTTTTCTTTCCTTCTGATGGGTAAGTCTTGCGGAGAACAATTGAGTACTCAGGGTTTGTTCTACCCTGTTGCAGGTGATAGGAATAACTGGAGCTGACACTTGTGTGTGGAAACCTTTTGGTGGGCTTAGCGAGGATTTCCTTTACGTGCGGACGTGGTGTTTATTTAAACTCCCACCAAAAATGTTTTCAAAGGAAAAACTTATAACCTGTTATCATTTCATGTATATAAGTGTTCTTCATGATAATGTTTAAACTTGACCTTAAATGATTTCCATTCCGCTAAAATTCTGATAACATTTTACATTCTGCTGTTATAGTCAAATAATTAATTACTCTGATGTTGTGCTAAAAGTAATGTAAGAAATGGCAAAGTTGTTGTAAGCTTTATCTCTCACTTATGATCCTGAGGTAAAATGTGGACTTTCGAGTTCTCCTGTTGGCTGTGCTCGACGGAAACACAGAGTTTAGTGCTCTCTCTTGGGTACTTAGTGTCTAATGGAAGACAAGTACTCTTGGAGGGCATTAGATTAGGTTGTTCTGCCACACAAAAAAATCGAACTGAGCTTCCACTTGAGCCTCGTCACCTAGGAGTCCCATCGTGTGCGTCCAAAACAATTTCTATGTTTATGGTATGTTCGGTGCAAACAGTGCACCTATCTTGCACTGACACTAACACTGTCTCCAAATGGACTAAAATGACATTCCACACGACCCACGTCACTTACGAGTTCCATCGAATACGTCCAAAACTATTGATGAGCCTATGGTACGTTCAGTGCAAACAGTGCACCTATCTTGTGTTAAGATTAGCATTATCTCCAAATAGACCGAACAGAGCTCCTCCAGAGCCTCATCACTTAGGAGATCCATCGGGTGCATCCTAAACTATTTTCGAGCCTATGGTATGTTTGACACAAACTGTGCACGTATCTTGCGTCAAGATTAGCACTATCTCCAAATGGACCGAACCAAGCTTCCACTTGAGCCTCGTCACCTAGCAGTCCCATCGAGTGTGTGCAAAATTGTTTCTATGCCTACGATGTGTTTAGTGCAAATCGTGCACCTATCTTGCACTGACAGTAACACTGTCTCAAATGCACTAAAACAAGATTCCACACGACCCACGTCACTTACGAGTTCCATTGGGTGCGTCCAAAACTATTGATGAGCCTATGGTACATTCAGTGCAAACCGTGCACCTATCCTGCATCAAGATTAGCATAATCTCCAAATAGACCGAACAGAGCTCCACCTTAGCCTCGTCACTTAGGAGATCCATCGGTTGCGTCCTAAACGATTTCTGAGCCTATGGTACGTTTGACACAAACCGTGCACCTATCTTGCGTCAAGATTAGCACTATCTCCAAACGGATCGAATCTAGCTTCCACTCGAGCCTCGTCACCTAGGAGTACCATTGGGTACATCCAAAACATTTTCTAAGCAGATGGTATGTTCTGTGCAAACCGTGCACCTATCTTGCACTGACACTAACACTGTCTCTAAACAGTCTAAAATGAGATTCCACACAACCCACGTCACTTACGAGTTTCGTCGGGTGTGTCCAAAACTATTTATGAGCCTATGGTACATTTAGCGCAAACCGTGCACCTATCTTACGTCAAGATTAGCACTATCTCTAAACAGACCAAACAGAGCTCCACCAGACCCTCATCACCTAGGAGATCCATCGGGTGCGTCCAAAACTATTTATGAGCCTATCGTACATTCAGTGCAAACCATGCACCTATCTTGTGTCAAGATTAGCACTATCTCCAAATGGACCAAAGAGAGCTCCACCAGACCCTCGTGACCTAGGAGTACCATCGGGTGCGTCTAAAATGATTTATGAGCCTATGGTACATTTGATGCAAACCGAGCACCTGTCTTGCACCGACACTAACATTGTCTCAAAATAGATCAAAACAAGATTCCACATGATCCACAACACCTAGGAGTTCCATCAGGTGCATCCAATACTATTTCCGAGCCTATGGTACGTTCGACGCAAACCATGCACCAATCTTGCATCCAGAGTAGCACTATCTCCAAACAGACCGAACCAAGCTTCCACTTGAGCCTCGTCACCTAGGAGTCCCATCGAGTGCGTCCAAAACAATTTTTGTGCCCATGGTATGTTCGGTGCAAACCGTGCACCTATCTTGCAGTGACACTAACATTGTCTCCAAATGGACTAAAACGACATTCCACACGACCCACATCACTTACGAGTTCCATCGGGTGCGTCCAAAACTATTGATGAGCCTATGGTACGTTTAGTGCAAACCGTGCACCTATCTTGCGTCAAGGTTAGCACTATCTCCAAACAGACTAAATAGAACTCCGTCAGAGCCTCGTCACTTAGGAGATCCATCAGGTGCGTCCTAAACTATTTTTGAGCCTATGGTACGTTTGAGGCAAACTGTGCACCTATCTTGCATCAAGATTTGCACTATCTCCAAACGGGCCGAATCCAGCTTCCACTTGAGCCTCGTCACTTAGGAGTAACATCGGGTACGTCCAAAAATGATTTCTGAGCAGATGGTATGTTCGGAGCAAACCGTGCACCTATCTTGCACCGACACTAACACTGTCTTTGAACGGACTAAAACAAGATTCCACATGACTCACGTCACTTACGGGTTTCATCGGGTGCGTCCAAAACTATTTACGAGCCTATGGTACGTTCAGTGCAAACCATGCACTTATCTTGCGTCGAGATTAGCACTATCTCCAAACAGACCAAACAGAGCTCCACTAGACCCTCATCACCTAGGAGTATCATTGGGTGCATCTAAAATGATTTATGAGCCTATGATAAGTTTGACGCAAACTAAGCACCTATCTTGCACTGACACTAACACTGTCGCAAACACAGATCAAAACAAGATTCGACAAGACCCATGTCACCTAGGAGTTCCATCAAGTGCCTTCAATACTATTTCCGAGCCTACGGTATGTTCAACGTAAACCGTGCACCAATCTTGCATCAAGAGTAACACTATCTCCAAATGGAGCGAATCGAGCCTCCACTTGACCCTGATGATCTAGGATCCCATCGAGTGTGCCCAAAATGATTTCCATGCCTATGGTACGTTCAGTGCAAACCATGCACCTATCTTGCACTGACACTAACACTATCTCCAAATAGACTAAAACAAGATTCCACACGACCCACGTCTCTTACGAGTTCATCGGGTGCGTCCAAAACTATTTATGAGCCTATGGTACGTTCAGTGCAAACCATTCTCCTATCTTGCGTCAAGATTAGCACTATCTCCAAAAAGACCGAACAGAGCTCCACTAGACCCTCGTCACCTAGGAGTACCATTGGGTGCGTCTAAAACGATTTATGAGCCTATGATACATTTGACGCAAACTAAGCACCTATCTTGCACCGACGCTAACACTATCTCAAAATATATCGAAAGAAGATTCGACATGACCCATGTCACCTAGGAGTTCCATCGGGTGCCTCCAATACTATTTCTAAGCCTACGGTACATTTGACGCAAACCGTGCACCAATCTTGCGTCAAGATTAGCACTATCTCCAAATGGACTGAACCGAGCCTCCACTTGAGCCTCGTGACCTAGGAGTCCCATCGAGTGTGTCCAAAATGATTTCTATGCCTATGGTACGTTCAGTGCAAACCGTGCACCTATCTTGCACTAACACTAACACTAACATTGTCTCCAAATAGACTAAAACGAGATTCAACATGACCCACGTCACTTACAAGTTCCATCGGGTGCATCCAAAACTATTTATGAGCCTATGGTACGTTCAGTGCCAACCAAGCTCCTATCTTGTGTCAAATCAGCACTATCTCCAAACGGACCGAACAGAGTCCACCAGACCCACGTCACCTAGGAGTACCATCGGGTGCATCTAAAATGATTTATGAGCCTATGGTACGTTTGACGTAAATCGAGCACCTATCTTGTGCCAACGCTAACACTATCTCAAAACAGATTGAAATGAGATTCCACATGACCCACATCACCTAGAAGTTCCATCTGGTGTGTCCAAAACTATTTATGAGCCTATGGTACATTCAGTGCAAATCGTGCACCTATCTTGCGTCAAGATTAGCACTATCTCCAAACAAACCGAACCAAGCTTCCACTTCAGCCTCGTCACCTAGGAGTAGCATCGTGTGTGTTTAAAACGATTTATGAGCATATGGTACGTTTGACGCAAACTGTGCTTTTTATCTTGTGTCAAGATTAGCACTATCTCCAAACGGACCGAATCTAGCTTCTACTTTAGCCTCGGCACCTAGTAGTACCATCGGGTATGTCCAAAATGATTTCAGAGTAGATGGTATGATTGATGCAAACCGTGCACTTATCTTGCATTAATACTAACATTGTCTCTAAAAGGACATGAAAGGAGATTCCATATGACCCACATCACCTAGAAGTTCTATAGAGTGTGTCCAAAACGATTTTTGAGCTAGTGGTACATTCAGCCCAAACCGTGCAACTATCTTGGGTCAAGATTAGCACTATCTCCAGCCAGACTGAAACGTGCATCAACTTAAGCCTCGTCACCTAGCAGTACCACCAAGTGCGTCCAAAATGATTTCCTAGCCTATGGTTCATTCGACGCAAAACCGTGCACGTATCTTGCACCGACACTAACACTATCTCCAAACGGACTGAAACGAGATTCCACACGACCCACATCACTTAGGAGTTCCATCGGGTGCATCCAAACCTATTTATGAGATTATGGTACGTTCAGTGCAAACCGTGCACCTATCTTGCGTCAAGATTAGCACTACAACCAAACGGACCGAATAGAGCTCCACCCGAGCCTCGTCACCGAGGAGTACCAACGGGTGCATCTAAAACGATTTATGAGCCTATGGTATGTTTAATGCAAACCGAGCACCCATCTTGCACCAACGCTAACACTATCTCCAAACAGATCTAAATGACATTCCACATGACCCACGTCACCAAGGAGTTCCATCACGTGCGTCTAAAATGATTTATGAGCCTATGGTATGTTCGGCACAAACCGTGCACCTATCTTGCATCAAGATTAGCACTATATCCAAACTAACCGAATCGAGCTTCCACTTGAGCCTCGTCACCTAGGAGTACCATTAGGTGTGTCCAAAACAATTTCTGAGTCAATAGAACGTTCGGTGCAAACCGTGCACCTATCTTGCACCGACACTAACACTATCTCCAACCGGACTGAAATGAGATTCCACATGACCCACGTCACTTAGGAGTTCCATTGGGTGCGTCCAAAACTATTCATGATCCTATGGTACGTTTCAGTGCAAACCATGCACCTATCTTGCATCAAGATTAGCATAATCTTCAAATGGACCGAAGCGAGCTTCCACTTAAGCCTCGTCACATAGGAGAACCATCGAATGCGTCTAAGATGATTTATGAGCCTATGGTACATTTGACGCAAATCGAGCACCTATCTTGCACCGACGCTAACACTATCTCAAAATGGATCGAAATGAGATTCTACCTGACCTATGTCACCAAGGATTCCATCGAGTGCGTCTAAAATGATTTCCAAGCCAGTGGTACATTCGGCGCAAACCATGCACCTATCTTGCGTCAAGATTAGCACTATCTCCAAACGGATCAAATCAAGCTTCCACTTGAGCCTCATCACCTATGAGTACCATTCTGTGTGTCTAAAATGATTTCTGAGCCTAACAGACCAAAATGAGACACCAAATGACCTAGGTCACCTAGGTGTTCTATCAGGTGTGTCCAAAATGAATTTCGAGCCTGTGGTGCGTTCAGCGTAAACTGTGCACCTCTCATGCGTCAAGAATAGCACTATCTCTAAACGGAATGGAACGAGCATCCACTTGAGCCTCTTCACCTAGGAGTACCATTGGGTGCTTCCAAAATGATTTCTGAGCCTATGGTACGTTTGGCGAAAACTTTGCACCTATCTTGCATCGACACTAACACTCTCTCCAAACGGACTGAACCAAGAATCCACATGGCCAACGTCACCTAGGAGATTCATCGGGTGCATCCAAAACAATTTCCAAGCGTATGGTACGTTTGACACAAACTGTGCACCTATCTTGGATCAAGATTAGCACTATCTCTAAGCGGACCCAATCGAGCTTTCACTCTAGCCTCATCACCTAGGAGTGCCATCGTGTGCGTCCAAAATGATTTATGAGACTATGGTACATTTGGGGCAAATCGTGCACCTGTCTAACATTATTTCCAAAAGGATCAAAATGAGATTCCACATGACCCACGTCACCTAGGAGTTCTATTATGTGTGTCTAAAATGATTTTTGTGACTGTAGTATCTTTGGCGCAAACCGTGCACCTATCTTGCGTCAAGATTGGCATAATCTCCAAATGGACCGAATCCTGCTTCCACTTGAGCCTCGTCACCAAGGTATACCATCGGGTGCATCCAAAATGATTTCTGAGCCGATGGTACATTTGGTGCAAACCGTGCACCTATCCTACACTGATACTAACACTATCTCTAAATGGACCAAAAGGAGATTCCAGATGTCCCATGTCCGCTACAAGTTCTATCAGTGCGTCCAAAATGATTTTTGAACCAGTGGTACATTTGTCGCAAACTGTGCACCTATCTTGTGTCAATATTTGCAATATCTCCAACCAGACCGAAACGTGCATCTACTTGAGCCTCGTCACCTAGGAGTACCATCGGGTGCGTCCAAACTGATTTCTAAGCCTATGGTACGTTTGGCGCAAACCGTGCACCTATCTTGCACCGACACCAACATTATCTCTAAATGGACCGAAACGAGATTCCACATGACTCACGTCACCTTGGAGTTCCATCGGGTGCCTTCAAATCTATTTCCGAGCCTACTGTACGTTCGACGCAAACTGTGCACCAATCTTGCATGAAGAGTAGCACTATCTCCAAACAGACCAAACCGAACTTCCACTTGAGCCTCGTCACCTAGGAGTCCCATCGAGTGCGTCCAAAAGGATTTCTGAGCCTATGGTACGTTTGGCGCAAACCGTGCACCCATCATGCACTAACACTAACACTGTCTCGAAATGGACTAAAACGAGATTCCACATGACCCACGTCACCTAGGAGTTCCGTCGGGTGCGTCCAAAACAATTTCTGAGCCTATGGTACGTTCGGCGCAAACCGTGCACCTATCTTGCGTCAAGATTAGCACTATCTCCAAACAGAATGAATCGAGCTTCCACTTGAGCCTTGTCACCTAGGAGTACCATCAGGTGCGTCCAAAATGATTTCTGAGCCTATGGTTAATTTGACACTAACTGTGCACCTATCTTGCACCGACACTAACGTTGTTTCCAAATGGACTAAAACGAGATTCCACACGACCCATGTCATATAGGAGATCCATCGGGTGTGTTCAAAACTATTTCTGAGCCTATGGTACGTTCGGTGCAAATCGTGCACCCATCTTGCACCGATACTAACACTATCTCCAATAGACCGAAATAAGATTCCACATAACCCACATAACCTTTGTGTTCTATCAGGAGTGTCCAAAATGATTTATGAGCCTATGGTATGTTCGGCACAAACTATGCACCTATCTTGCGTCAAGATTAGCACTATCTCCAAACAGAACGAATTGAGTTTCCACTTGAGCCTCGTCACCTAGGAGTACCATCAGGTGCGTCCAAAATGATTTATGAGCCTATGGTACATTTGGCACTAACTATGCACCTATCTTGCACCGACACTAACGCTGTTTCCAAATGGACTAAAATGAGATTCCACATGACCCACGTCATATAGGAGATCCATCGGGTGTGTTTAAAACTATTTCTAAGCCTATGATACATTCGGTACAAATCATGCACCTATCTTGCACCAATACTAACACTATCTCCAAACGGACCGAAATGAGATTCCACATGACTCACGTAACCTATGTGTTCTATCAGGAGTGTCCAAAATGATTTATGAGCCTGTGGTATGTTCAGCACAAATCGTGCACCTATCTTGCATTAAGATTAGCACTATCTCCAAACGGACCAAAACGAGCATCCACTTGAGCCTCGTCACCTAGGAGTACCATTGGGAGCATCCAAACCAATTTCTGAGCCTATGGTACGTTTTGCGCAATCCGAGCAACTATCTTGCGCTGACACTAACACTGCCTCCAAACGGACTGAAACAAGATTCCACATGATCCACGTCACTTAGGAGTTGCATCGGGTGCGTCCAAAACTATTTATGAGGCTATGGTACGTTTGGTGCAAACCATGCACCTATCTTGCGTCAAGAGCACTAGCTCCAAACAGACCGAACCAAGCTTCCACTTGAGCCTCGTCACCTAGGAGTACCATCGAGTGCGTCTAAAACGATTGATGAGCCGATTGTACGTTTGACGCAAATAGAACACCTATCTTGCACCGATGCTAACACTATCTCCAAAAAGAAACAAGGTTACACATGATTTTTGAGCTAGTGTTACGTTCGGCCCAAACTGTGCACCTATCTTGCGTCAAGATTAGCACTATCACCAAATGGACTGAATCGAGCTTCCACTTGAGCCTTGTCACCTAGGAGTACCATTAGGTGTGCCAAAAATGATTTCTGAGCCGATGGTGTGTTCGTTGCAAACCGTGCAACTATCTTGCACCAATACTAACACTGTCTCCCAACAGATCGAAATGAGATTCCACATGACCCACGTCATCGAGGAGTTCTATCGGGTGTGTCCAAAATGATTTTTGAGCATGTGGTATCTTTGGCACAAACTATGCACCTATCTTGCGTCAAGATTAGCACTATCTCCAAATGGACCAAAACATGCATCCACTTGAGCCTCATCACCTAGGAGTACCACCGGGTGCGTCCAAAATGACTTATAAGCCTATGGTACATTTGACGCAAACCAAGAACCGATCTTGCGCCGACACTAACACTATCTCCAAACGGACTGAAACCAGAGTCCACATGACCCACGTCACCTAGGAATTCCATCGGGTGCCTTCTAAACCATTTCCAAGCCTACGGTACGTTTGATGCACATCGTGCACCAATCTTGCGTCAAGATTAGCACTATCTCCAAACGGATTGAACCAAGCTTCTAGTTGAGCATCATCACCTAGGAGTCCCATCGAGTGCGTCCAAAATGATTTCTGAGCCTATGGTACATTTGCCACAAACCGTGCACCTATCTTGCACCGACACTAACGCTGTCTCCAAACGGACTAAAATGAGATTCCATCAGGTGTGTCCAAAATGATTTTTGAGCCTGTGGTATGTTCGGCGCAAACCGTGCACCTATCTTGCATCAAGATTAGCGCTATCTCCAAACGGACTAAAACGATTATCTATTTGAGCCTCGTCCCCTTGGAGCACCATCGGGTGCGTCCAAAGCGATTTCTAGGCCTATGGTACGTTTGGCGCAAACTGTGCACCTATCTTGCACCGATACTAACACTATCTCAAAACATATCGAAATGAGATACCACATGACCCATGTCACCTAGGTGTTCTATCAGGTGTGTCCAAAATGATTTTAGAGCCTGTGGTATGTTCGGTGAAAACCATGCACCTATCATGCGTCAAGATTAGTACTATCTCCAAACAAACCAAAACAAACATCCACTTGAGCCTCAACACCTAGGAGTACCAGCGGTGCGTCCAAAACAATTTTTGAGCCTATGGTACATTTGGCGCAAACCATGCACCTATCTTGCACCGACACTAAGACTGTCTCCAAACGGACTAAACCAAGATTCCACATGACCAACGTCACCTAGGAGATCTATCGGGTACATCCAAAATGATTTGTGAGCCTAGGGTACGTTAGACACAAATCGTGCATTTATCTTGCTTCAAGGTTAGCACTATGTCCAAACAGACCGAATCGAGCTTTCACTCTAGCCTCATCACCTAGGTGTACCATCGGGTGAGTCCTAAACGATTTTTGAGCCTATGGTACGCTCGATGCAAACCATGCACCCATCTTGCATCAAGATTAGCAGCATCTCCAAACAGACCGAATCGAGCTTCCACTCTTGTCTCCTAGGAGTACCATCGGGTGCGTCCAAAACAATTTCTAAGGCTATGGTACGTTTGGCGCAAACCTAGCACCCATCTAACAGTGGCTCCAAAAGGGCCAAAATGTGATTCCACATGACCCACATCAGCTAGGAGTTCTATCGAGTGTGTCCAAAATGATTTTTGAGCCTGTGGTATCTTCCATGCAAACCGTGCACCTATCTTACTTCAATATTAGCACTATCTCCAAACGGACCGAATCTAGGTTCCACATGAGCCTTGTAACCTAGGAGTACCATCGGGTGTGTCCAAAACAATTTCTGAGCCGATGGTATGTTTGGTGCAAACTGTGCACCTATCTTACACTGATACTAACACTATCTCTAAATGGACCAAAAGGAGATTCTATATGCCCCCACGTCACCTCAGAGTTCTATCAAGTGTGCCCAAAATGATTTTTGAGCATGTGGTACGTTCGGCGTAAACTGTGCACCTATATTGTGTCATGATTAGCCCTATCTCCAACCAAACCAAAACGTGCATCTACTTGAGCCTCGTCACCTAGGAGTACCATTGGGTGCGTCTAAAATGATTTCTAAGCCTATGGCACGTTTGGTGCAAACCGTGCACCTATCATGCACCAACACTAACACTATCCCCAAACGGACCAAAATGAGATTCCACATGACCCACATCACCTTAGAGTTCCATCGAGTATGTCCAAAACTGTTTCTGAGCCAATGGTACATTCAATGCAAACCATGCACCTATCATGCATCACGAGTAGTTCTATCTCCAAATGGACCGAATCGAGCTTCCACTCGAGTCTCGTTACTTAGGAGTACCATTGGGTGCGTCCAAAATGATTTCTAAGGCTATAGTACGTTTGGCGCAAACCATGCACCTATCACGCAACGACACTAATAGTCTCTAAACGGATTGAAACAAGATTCCACATGACCCACGTCACTTAGGAGTTCCATCATGTCCATGCAAAACTATTTATGAGGCTATGGTACGTTCGACGCAAACTGTGCACCTATCTTGCGTCAAGATTAGCACTATCTCTAAATGGACCAAACCAAGTTTCCACTTGAGCCTCATCACCTAGGAGTACCATAGGGTGCGTCTAAAATGATTTATATGTATATGGTATGTTTGACGCAAACCGAACACCTATCTTGCACCGACGCTAACACTATCTCCAAATGGACCGAATCGAGCTTCCACTTGAGCCTCGTCACCTAGGAGTACCATTGGGTGTGTCGAAAATGATTTCTAAGCTGATGGTACATTCGTTGCAAATTGTGCACCAATCTTGCACTAATACTAACACTATCACCAAATGGATCGAAATGAGATTCCACATGACCCACGTCACCGAGGAGTTCTATCGGGTGTGTCCAAATGGATTTTTGAGTCTGTGGTATGTTCGGCGCAAATCGTGCACCTATCTTGCGTCAAGATTAGCACTATCTCCAAACAGACCGAAATGAGCGTCCACTTGAGCCTTGTCACCTAGGGGTACTATCGGGTGCGTCCAAAATGATTTCTGAGCTGATGGTATGTTTCGGGGCAAACCATGCACCAATCTTCACCGACACTAACATTGTCTCCAAACGGACCAAAATGAGATTCCATATGACCCACGTCACCTAGGAGTTCCTTCGGGTGTGTCCAAAATGATTTCCGAGCCTATGGTATGTTTGACGCAACTGTGCACCTATCTTGCGTCTTGATTAGTGTTATCTCCAAATAGACCGAACTGAGCTTCCACTTGAGCCTCGTCTCCTAGGAGTACTATCGGGTGCGTCTAAAATAATTTATGAACCTATGGTACGTTTGACGCAAACCGAGCACCTATCTTGCACCAATGCTAACACTATCTCCAAACAGATCAAAACGAGATTTCACATGACCCACATCACCAAGGACTTCCATCAGGTGCGTCTAAAATGATTTTTGAGCCTGTGCTATGTTTTGCACAAACCGTGCACCTATCTTGCTTCAACATTAACACTATCTCCAAATAGACCAAATCGACCTTCCACTTGAGCCTCGTCACTAGGAGTACCATTGGGTGCATCCAAAATGATTTCTGAGCCGATGGTACGTTCGTTGCAAACCGTGCACCTATCTTGCACCGATACTAACACTGTCTCTAAATGGAACAAAATGAGATTCTGCATGACTCACGTCACCGAGCAGTTCTATCAGGTGTATCCAAAATGATTTTCGAGCCTATCGTATGTTCAGCGCAAACCGTGGACCTATCTTGCGCTAAGATTAGCACTATCTCCAAACGGACCAAAACGAGCATCCACTTGAACCTCGTCATCTAGGAGTACTATCGGGTGCGTACAAAATGATTTCTGAGCCGATGGTATATTTGGGGCAAACCATGCACCTATCTTGTACCGACACTAACACTATCTCCAAACAGATCGAAATGAGATTCCACATGACCTACGTCAGCTAGGAGTTCCATCGGGTGCGTCCAAAATGATTTATGAGCCTATGGTACATTCAGCGCAAATCATGCACCTATCTTGCGTCTAGATTAGCACTATGTTCTAAATAGATGGAATCGAGCTTCTACTTGAGCCTCGTCACGTAGGAGTATCATCGGGTGCATCTAAAATAATTTCTGAGCCTATGGTACGTTCGGCGCAAACCGTGCATGATAATGGTATGGGTGTCCCGATCTTTCGGTGGAGTGGGGTAACTTCGATTTAGTGGATGGAGGTGACGTCCATGATCTAACTACAACCATCCAGGGATGATGCGCCTTAGCAACTGATACACTGACTCCAAGGATCGCTACGTTCTTGTGGTGCCTGACCCGGCCACAAGGGCACTCGTCTTGCAAGCAATCAAAGAACAAGTATGAACAAGTTGAACAAGCACTCAATTGCAAGATAAAAATGAAGGTTTCAATCTGAAAACACGAGATGGCGGGGTTCTAAATACAATCAGACGGGCAGTTTATCCAACACGCGCGCTAAAATGCAGTAGCAATGGCTAACTCGATGAGACAAAACCCAAAAGAGTAGTGGCGGCTCTAGGAGCCTTAAGTACATGCAAGGACGATTAGAGGAATGCTGGAGTCATGCTAGATCCCTAGGACATGGTCATTATGCAGCCAACATGATGCATAGTCCATTGGCTAAAAATAGGTGTCACAGCACCGGTGGACAAAAGTGCTCACAAGTGCTCACCAGGAAGGAGTAGCTAAACTTACAACAAAACAAAACTCCTCATTCTGGTGGCTGCTGGTTCTATTTCTAGGGTGGAGAGCACAAGGGGGCATGGGAAACCCTAATTTGGGCATCCCTTAATGGGTTCTAGTCAATACAAGGGCTAGGCCCAAGCTGTAGTCTGTGCAGCCTTTTGCTTGCTGCGCACAAATTTGGTATAGTCTGATAGCATGGTTGAACCCATCGGAAAGAGGGTGACGAGCTCTTTCCAACAAGTCAAAAACCACCTTCATTGGATCTCGTATCAAGGAGTTATGGTGTTTTTGATGGAGCCTTCCCTGCTATCTCGATATGAGTGGAGCGCCACATTAATGATGATTCCACTTGTTCGGTTGTTCCATCCTCATCATAGGTCTGAGCATGAGCTAATGGAGTCTTGACCAACATTCCTAAGAATAAGACAATCATAACCATGATTTAGTAGCATCCAATTCTGAGACGAGTTTGTATGAACAGCAAGGAATGACTTAACCTGATAATTGAGTTGTCGCGTTCGAGCTTTTGTCATTGGACCTTGTTGTGCAGCAGGTGTGGTTGTATCAATGGAAGAGATGTCCTCATTAGAAATCGTATTGGATGCACCCATGGTACTCCTAGGTGACAAGGCTTAAGTGGAAGCTCGATTCAGTTTGTTTGGAGATAGTGCTAATCTTGATGCAAGATAGGTGCACGGTTTACGCCGAACATACCAAAGGCTCAAAAATCATTTTGGATGCACCCAATGGATCTCCTAGATGACATGGGTTATGTGGAATCTCATTCTGATCTGTTTGTAGATAGTGTTAGGGTTGATGCAAGATAGGTGTTCGGTTTGCAAAAAACATAGCATAGGCTCAGAAATCATTTTAGATGCACCAGATGGTACTCCTAGGTGACGAGGCTCAAAAAGAAGCTCGATTCGGTCCATTTGGTGATAGTGCTAATCCTGATGCAAGATAGGTGCACAGTTTGGACGCATTCGATGGATCTCCTTGGGGACGTGGGTCATGCGGAATCATGTTTCATTTTGTTTAGAGACAGTGTTAGTGGCGGTGCATGATTTGTGCCAAACATGCCATAAGCTCATAAAATCGTTTTGGACGCACCCTATGGTACTCCTAGGTGATGAGGCTCAAGTGAAAGCTTAATTCGATCTGTTTGGAGATAGTGCTAATCTTGACACAAGGTAGGTTCACGGTTTGCCCTAAACGTACCATGGGCATGGAAATCATTTTGGACGTGCCCGATGGAACTCCAAGGTGAGGTGGGTCATGTGGAATCTTGTTTCGGTTTGTTTGGAGATAGTGTTAGTGTCGGTGCAAGAAAGGTGCTCAGTTTGTGCCAACGTTACTCCAAGGTGACGACGCTCAAGTGGATGCTCGTTTTGGTCTGTATGGAGATAGTGCTAATCTTGATGAAGATAGGTGCATGATTTGCGCCAAAAGTACCACAGGCTCAGAAATCATTTTGGACACCCCTGATAGAACTCCAACGTGACGTGGGTCACGTGGAATCTCATTTCGGTCCATTTGGAGACAGTGTTAGTATCGGTGCAAGGTTGGTGCATGGATTGCACCAAACGTACCATAGGCTCAGAAATCATTTTGCACGCACCCGATGGTACTCCTAGGTGACTAAGCTGATGTGGAAGCACGATTTGGTCTATTTGGAGACAGTGCTAATCTTGACGCAAGATAGGTGCATAGTTTACGCTGAAAGTACCATAGGCTCAAAGATTGTTTTGGACGCACCCGATGGAATTCCTTAGTGACGTGGATCTTGTGGAATGTCGTTTTGGTCTGTTTGGAGAGAAAGTGTTAGTGTTGGTGCAAGATTGGTGCACGGTTTGCGCCAAACGTACCATTGGCTCAGAAATCATTTTGGAGGCACCCAATGGTACTCCTACGTGATGAGGCTTAAGTGGAAGCTCAATTCGGTCTGTTTGGAGATAGTGCTAATCTTAACACAAGATAGGTGCACGGTTTGCGCCGAATGTACCATAGGCTCGGAGATCATTTTGGACGCGCCCAATGGAACTCCTAGGTTGATGAGGACTTCAACACCAATGATGCATCCACACCGATACCAGTACCTCTTGCTGGTCCTCTTACTCATGCTCACGTTCATCATCTTAATCATCAAGTGAGTTCCTTCTTGAGCTCCTGTCCATCATGTTTAGATCTTGGAGACACGTGCACTCTTGTTTTGATTAGGAATCAGGGAGAAGACCGAAAGGAAAACGGACTCGCGTTGGCTAATTTTTGGGCTGTTGGCCCATGTATGAAGTTGGGTCCATTAGGGACGTCTCCTAGGGCTGGAGGACGACCCAAACACTGCCTTAGTCTTCCTCTCATCTACTTATATGTCTTTAGAGCCGCCAGAACAGATTGGGTTTTGTTTAGATCAAGTTAGCCTTCGCTACTTGCCTGTAAACGCGCGTGCTGGATCAGCCGCCCGTCTACTTGTCTTCGGAACCCCACGTCATTGGAGATTGAGTTTGAAACCTTCATTTACATCTAGTAATTCAGTACTTGTTCTCTTGTTCTTGCGAGTTCTTCGATTGCTTGCAGGACGGGTGCCCTAGTGGCTGGTTGTCGCACCGTAAGATCACGGCAACCACTGGAGGTGGTGTATCGGTTGCCAAGGCGCAACATCCCTGGATCGTTGTAGTCGGACCGTGAACGTCATCTTTTTCCACCAATCGAGTTCGCCACGATCTCTCATCGAAAGATCAGCCATCAAACCCCAGCGGGTTCTTATCAGTTGGTATCAGAGCAAGGTTAATCGGTGAGAGACTTCCAATCCTTTCCCTGTTTTAATTCCTATACTCCAGAAAAGCCAAAAAATAGTAGATTAGGGTTCCGTAATCCTATAGACATTTTGAGCCTTTGAATAGTACTGCGTAGTTAGGGCTTGTTGAGTCATCGGTTGCATCGGTTGTGTCGAGTTGCTGGTCTTAGTTTTACTCCATTAGAGTTTCGAGTTCTTGTCACGTTTTAGTCACAACCGTGCACTACTATATCAGTTTCAGATTTGTGTTCTTTTTAGAGTCCAAGTACTACCCTCGTATCCAGTTTCCTTCCGAACCTGAGTTGCTTCTGCGTTCAATTCCGAGTCTGAGTTGGTTTCGGTGATCGAGTCCGAACGACTTAATATACCTTTTATACGAGATTTGCTTACTCTAGAGAGAGAGAGAGAGAGTATCTTTTAATTACCTTTATACCCCCTACACTTTCAGAAAAAGTGTATGTGGTGAATTGCTCATTTGTCATCTCTCTGTTCATATAATCAGTTTTGAGGATCCCCTGAAAAAAAAGAAAAAAAAAGAAAAAAAGAAAAAAAGAAAAAGAAGTAAGATAAAAGAAAAGGGGGCTGATTTTTGTGTTGATTCTTTTGCTAGGTGGTGTTGTGATCTCCTTGTGTCCAGGCTCGCGTCTCTAGCACGGTCTAGGCTAGGACCAGCACAGTACCACCGTTGAACGATTATTCAGCTCGCTTTTGTAACTAACGTGGTGCTATCATTTTCCTTGGTATTACATTTGGCCCACCTACAGCTCCACA
Organism: Saccharum spontaneum; assembly: GCA_022457205.1. NCBI lineage: Eukaryota > Viridiplantae > Streptophyta > Magnoliopsida > Poales > Poaceae > Saccharum > Saccharum spontaneum. The sequence continues at coordinate 23,296,382 of CM039610.1, read as the reverse complement.
TATACGACTATAACTTGACAGGTGTTGTTGCTGCGGTACCGGTACACTCTTCCAAGGTTGCAGACTTGCTGGTTGTCGACCCCTCTTGTTGAGCAAGGTAAGAACTGGTAAGAGCTTGATAAACAAGTTGAGAGTGAGCGCCTTGCTGTAGCTACATCCTAGTAGTTGTAGGGCTTTTATTTCTTCACCTGTTTTCTTGTTTCCACTTTGTTTTGTTGAACCATGTCAGGATCAGAGGACGGTAACAAGATTCCACAATCTCCTCGTACCAAGGGCATCATTCAACATTTTAGGTGATGTGGCTCATATGGAATCTCGTTTTAGTCTGTTCGGATATAGTGTAAGTGTCATGCAAGATAGGTGCACGGTTTGTGCCAAACGTACCATAGGCTTAAAAATCACTTCTAACGCACCCGATGGTACTTCTAGGTGACGAGGCTTAAGTGGAACCTCCATTCGGTCTATTTGGAGATAGTGCTAATCTTGATGCATGATAGGTGCATGGTTTGCGCCGAACGTACCATGGGCTCGAAAATCATTTTGGATGCACATGATGGAACTCCTAGGTGATGAGGGTCTTATAGAATCTCAGTTTGGTTCATTTGGAGACAGTGTTAGTGATAGTGCAAGATAGTTGCACGGTTGGCGCCAAACATACCATAGGCTCAGAAATCACGCACCCGATGGTACTCCAAGGTGACGAGGCTCAAGTGGAGGCTTGTTTTAGTCCATTTGGACATAGTGCTAGTATTGACGCAAGATAGGTGCACGGTTTGCTCTGAACGTACCACAGGATCAAAATTCATTTTGGACACACCTGATAGAACTCCTAGGTGACGTGGGTCCTCTGGAATCTCATTTCAATCCATTTGGAAACAGTGTTAGTATCGGTGCAAGATTGGTGCATGGTTTGCGCCAAACGTACCATGGGCTCATAAACGTTTCGGATGCACCCGATGGTACTCCTAGGTGAAGTGGGTCAAGTGCAATCTTGTTTCAGTCCGTTTAGAGATAGTGTTAGTGTCAGTGCAAGATAGGTGCATAGTTTGCATCAAATGTACCATATGCTCAGAAATTGTTTGGGATGCACCCGATGGAACTCCTAGGTGACATGGCTCAAGTGGAAGGGATTCGGTCTATTTGGAGACAATGCTAATCTAGATGTAAGATAGGTGCACGGTTTGCGCCGAATGTACCATAGGCATAGAAATTGTTTTGGACGCGCCCAATGGAACTCCTAGGTGACGTGGGTCATGTGGAATCTTGTTTTGGTCCGTTTAGAGACAGTGGTAGTTCAGTGCAAGATAGGTGCACGGTTTGCGCCAAATGGACCATAGGCTCATAAATTATTTTAGACACACCTAATGGTACTCCAAGGTGACGAGGCTCAAGTGGATGCTCACTCCAGTCTGTTTGCAGATAGTGCAAGTCTTGACACAAGATAGGTGCACGATTTCTGCCGAACATACCGTAGTCTGGAAAATCATTTTGGACACACCCGATAGAACTTCTATGTGACGTGGGTCTTGAGGAATCTCATTTCGGTGCATTTGGGGATAGTGTAGTATCGGTGATGATTGGTGCACGATTTGCGCCAAACATACCATAGGCTCAGAAATCGGTTTGGACGCACCCGATAGTACTCCTAGGTGACGAGGCTCAAGTGGAAGCTTGGTTCAAACTGTTTGGAGATAGTGTTAATCTTGACGCAAGATAGGTGCATAGTTTGCGCCAAACATACCATAGGATCGGAAATTATTTTGGATGCACCCGATGGAACTCCAAGGTGACGTTGTTCTTGTCGAATCTCGTTTCGATCCATTTGGAGACAGTGTTAGTGTCGATGCAAGATAGGTGCACGGTTTGCGCCAAACGTACCATTGGCTTAGAAATCATTTTGGATGCACCTGATGGTACTCGAAGGTGACAAGGCTCAAGAGGATGCTCATTTTGGTCCTTTTCGAGATAGTGCATGTCTTGACGTAATATAGGTGCACGGTTTGGCCGAACATACCATAGACTCAAAAATCATTTTGGACACACCCGATAGAACTCCTAGGTGATGTGCATCAAGTGGAATCTCATTTTGATACATTTGGAGATAGTGTTATTATCAGTGCAAAGTTGGTGCACGATTTGCGTCAAACGTATCATAGGCTCAGAAATTATTTTGGACGCACCCGAGGGTACTCCGAGGTGACGAGGCTGAAGTAGAAGCTCAATTTGGTCTATTTGGAGACAGACCTAATCTTGATGCAAGATAGGTGCATGGCTTGCGCCGAACATATCTTAAGCTCAGAAATCATTTTGGACGCACCTGATGGTACTCCAAGGTGACGAGGCTCAAGTGGACGCTCATTTCGGTCCATTTCGAGATAGTGCTAGTATTGATGCAAGATAGGTGCACGGTTTACACCGAACATAACATAGGCTCAAAAATCATTTTGGATACACCTGATAGAACTCCTAGGTGACGTGGGTCATGTGGAATCTCATTTTGGTCCATTTGGAAATAGTGTTAGTATCGGTGCAAGATTGGTGCCCGGTTTCGCCAAACGTACCATAGGCTCATAAATCATTTCGTACGCCCTCGATGGTACTCCTAGGTGAAGTGGGTCATGTGGAATCTCGTTTTTGTCCATTTGGAGATAGTGTTAGTGTTAGTGCAAGATAGATGCACGGTTTGCGCCAAATGTACCATAAGCTCAGAAATCATTTGGGATGCACCCGATGCAACTTCTAGGTGACGAGGCTCAAGTGGAAGCTCGATTCAGTCTGTTTGGAGATATTGCTAATCTTGACACAAGATTGGTGCACGGTTGCGCCGAATATACCATAGGCTTAGAAATCGTTTTGAACGCACCCGATGGTACACCTAGGTGACGAGTCTCCAGTGGATGCTCGTTTTAGTCCGTTTGCAGATAGTGTTAATCTTGACACAAGATAGGAGCATGATTTGCACCAAACATACCATAGGCTCAAAAATCATTTTGGATACACCTGATAGAACACTAGGTGACGTGGGTCCTGTGGAATTTGATTTTTGTCCATTTAGAGACAGTGATAGTATCGGTGCAAGATAGGTGCATGGCTTGCGCCAAACGTACCATAGGCTCAAAAATTGTTTTGGACACACTTGATGGTACTCCTATGTGACGAGGCTCAAGTGAAAGCTAGATTTGGTCTGTTCAGAGATAGTGCTATCTTGACGCAAGATAGGTGCATGGTTTGCGTTGAACGTACCATAGGCTCAGAAATTGTTTTGGACGCACCCGATGGATCTCCTAGGGGACTGAGACATGTAGAATCTCGTTTCAGTCTGTTTGGAGACGATGTTAGTGTCAGTGCAAGATAGGTCCGCGGTTTGCGCCAAACGTACCATAGGCTCAGAAATTATTTTGGATGCACCCAATGGTACTCCTAGGTGACGAGGCTCAAGTGGATGATGGTTTTTGTCCACTTGTTTATAGTGCTAATCTTGATGTAAGATAGGTGCATGGTTTGCGCCGAACATACCAGAGGCTCAAAAATTGTTTTTGACGCACCCGATGGAACTCCTCGGTGACGTAGGTAGTGTGGAATCTCGTTTCGATCCGTTTGGAGACAATGTTAGGGTCGATGCAAGAAAGCTGCTCGGTTTGAGTCAAATGTGCCATAGGCTCAGAAATCATTTTAGATGCACTTGATGGTACTCCTAGGTGATGAGGCATAAGTGATAGATCGATTCAAGCCATTTGGAGATAGTGCTAATAATGATGCAAGATAGGTGCACGGTTTGGATGCATTCGATGAATCTCCTTGGTGACGTGGGTCATGTGAAAACTTGTTTCGGTCCATTTGGAAATAGTGTTAGCGACGGTGCAAGATATCGCCAAATGTTCCACAGGCTCAAAAATCATTTTGGACGCACCCGATAGAACTCCAAGGTGACGAGGCTCAAGTGAACGCTCGTTTCGGTCTGTTTGGAGCTAGTGCTAGTATTGATGCAAGATAGGTGCACAGTTTGCACCGAACATACCATAGGCTCAAAAATCGTTTTGGACACACCTGATAGAACTTCTAGGTGATGTGGGTCATGTGAAATCTCATTTTGGTCCGTTTGCAAACAGTGTTAGTATCGGTGCAAGATTGGTGCACAGTTTGCACCAAACGTACCATAGGCTTAGAAATCGTTTAAGACGCACCCGATGGTACTCCTAGGTGAAGTGGGTCATGTGGAATCTTGTTTCAGTTCGTTTGGAGATAGTGTTAGTGTCAGTGCAAGGTAGGTGTACGGTTGCGCCAAATGTACCATAAGATCAGAAATTATTTGGGATGCACTCGATGGAACTCCTAGGTGACGAGGTTCAAGTGGAAGCTGGATTCGGTCTGTTTGTAGATAGTGCTAATCTTGACACAAGATAGGTGCACGGTTTACGCCAAATATACCAAAGGCTCAGAAATTGTTTTGGATGCACCCAATGGTACTCCTAGGTGATGAGGCTCAAGTGGATGATCGTTTTTGTCCATTTGTTTGTAGTGCTAATCTTGACGTAAGATAGGTGCGTGGTTTGCACCGAACATACCAGAGGCTCAGAAATCATTTTCGACGCACCCGATAGAACTCGGTGATGTAGGTCATGTGGAATCTCGTTTCAATCCGTTTGGAGACATTATTAGGGTTGACTCAAGATAGGTGCTCGGTTTGAGTCAAACGTACCCTAGGCTCAGAAATCATTTTAGATGTACCTGATGGTACTCCTAGGTGATGAGGCACGAGTGGAAGTTCGATTTAGTCCATTTGGAGATAGTGCTAATAATGATGCAGGATAGGTGCACAATTTGGACGCATCAGATGGATCTCCTTGGCGACGTGGGTCATGTGAAATCTCGTTTCGGTCCGTTTGGAAACAGTGTTAGTGGCGGTGCAAGATAGGTGCACGGTTTGCCCCAAACATACCATAGGCTTAGAAATCATTTTGAATGGACCCGATGGTACTCCTAGGTGACAAGGCTCAAGTGGAAGCTCAATTCGGTCTGTTTGCAGACAGTGCTAATCTTGACGCAAGATAAGTGCACAGTTTGTGCCAAATGTACAATAGGCGCAGAAATTGTTTTGGACGCGCCCAATGGAACTCCTAGGTGATGTGGGTCATATGGAATCTCGCTTCGGTCCATTTGGAGACAGTGGCAGTGTCGGTGCAAGGTAGGTGCACGGTTTGCGCCAAATGTACCAAGGCTCATAAATCATTTTGGACACACCCGATGGTACTCCAAGGTGACGAGGCTCAAGTGGATGCTTACTTCAGTCTGTTTGCAAATAGTGCTAGTCTTGACGTAAGTTAGGTGCACGGTTTCTGCCGAATGTACCACAGTCTCGAAAATCATTTTGGACACACCCGACAGAAGTCCTATGTGACGTGGGTCATGTGGAATCTCATTTCGGTTCATTTAGAGATAGTGTTAGTATCAGTTGCATGGTTTGCGCCAAACATACCATAGGCTCAAAAATCATTTCGGACGCACCCGATGGTATTCCTGGGTGACGAGGCTCAAGTGGAAGCTCGATTCAAACTGTTTGCAGACAATGCTAATCTTGACGCAAGATAGGTGCATTGATAAGAACCCGCTGGGGTTTGATGGTTGATCTTTCGATGAGAGATCGTGGCGAACTCGATTGGTGGAAAAAGATGACGTTCATGGTCCGACTACAACGATCCAGGGACATTGCGCCTTGGCAACCGATACACCACCTCCAATGGTTGCCGTGATCTTACGGTGCGACAACCAGCCACTAGGGCACCCGTCCTGCAAACAATCGAAGAACTCGCAAGAACAAGAGAACAAGTACTGAATTACTAGATGTAAATGAAGGTTTGAAACTCAATCTCCAATGACGTGGGGTTCCAAAGACAAGTAGACGGGCGGCTGATCCAGCACGCACGTTTACAGGCAAGTAGCGAAGGCTAACTTGATCTAAACAAAACCCAATCTGTTCTGGTGGCTCTAGAGACATATAAGTAGATGAGAGGACAACTAAGGCAGTGTTTGGGTCGTCCTCCAGCCCTAGGACGCGTCTCTAATGGACCCAACTTCATACATGGGCCAACAGCCCAAAAATTAGGTGACGCAGCACCGCAGACAGAGAAGGACGTGACAATAAAACAATGACTGCAAGCGCCTCCGACGTGATATGGATATGAGGTTGGATCCATTGGAAAGTAGACTTGATAAGCTTTCCAACAAGTGCTAGAACGTCCCAATCGGAGTCCGTATGAAGTCATGGCGGCCATCACAAGTTGGTGCTGTGCTGCAGTCCGAATCCAGCCAACGCGAGTCCGTTTTCCTTTCGGTCTTCTCCCTGATTCCTAATCAAAACAAGAGTGCACGTGTCTCCAAGATCTAAACATGATGGACAGGAGCTCAAGAAGGAACTCACTTGATGATTAAGTTGACGAACGCGAGCACGAGTGAGAGGACCAGCAAGGGGTACTGGTATCGGTGTGGATGCATCGTTGGTGTTGAAGTCCTCATCATCCTCCCTTTCTTGCATTTGAGTCGTCCTCGACTCAAGCTCATCTTCCTCACCCAAATATGGCTTTAAATCTGCAATGTTAAATGTGGGACTAACCCCAAAATCTGCAGGAAGATTAAGCTTATATGCATTCTCATTAATTCGTTGCAACACTTTGAATGGTCCATCAGCTCTAGGCATCAGTTTAGATTTTCTCAATTCAGGAAACCGCTCCTTTCTTAAATGCAACCAAACCAAATCTCCAGGTTCAAATTTTAATTCTTTGCGACCTTTATCACCAGCAAGCTTATATTTAGCATTCATACGCTCTATGTTTTGTTTGGTTGTCTCATGCAGTTTCAACATCAATTCAGCACGTCGCTTAGCATCAAAATTTAACTTTTCTGAAGTTGGTAAAGGCATTAAATCAATAGGAGCACGTGGCAACAAACCATAAACAATCTCAAATGGACACATCTTTGTAGTAGAATGCATTGAACGATTATAAGCAAACTCAATATGAGGTAAACAATCTTCCCACATCTTAATATTCTTCTTTAAAACAGCCCTTAACATAGTTGATAAAGTTCTATTCACAACTTCAGTTTGACCATCAGTTTGGGGATGACAAGTGGTAGAAAATAAAAGTTTAGTCCCCAATTTAGCCCATAAAGTTCTCCAAAAATGGCTAAGAAATTTAGCATCTCGATCAGAAACAATTGTATTTGGCACACCATGCAAACGAACAACTTCACGAAAGAACAAATCAGCAATATGTGTCGCATCATCAGTTTTATGACAAGGTATAAAGTGTGTCATCTTAGAAAATCTATCCACAACCACAAAAACACTATCACGACCCTTCCTAGTCCTTGGCAATCCCAACACAAAATCCATAGAAATATCTTCCCAAGGAGCATTGGGAACAGGTAGAGGCATATACAAACCATATGGATTTAACCGTGACTTAGCCTTTTGACATGTAGTGCAGCGAGCGACAAATCTCTCCACGTCTCTCCTCATCTTTGGCCAAAAGAAATGACCAGCAAGGATGTCCTCCGTCTTCTTTGCTCCAAAATGTCCCATCAAGCCACCTCTGTGCGCCTCCTGTAGCAACAACAAACGAATGGAGCTAGCTGGAATGCATAGCTTGTTAGCTCTAAACACAAAGCCATCATTTACAAAAAAATTATTCCATGCTTTTCCATCTTTACATTGCAGTAACACGTCCTTAAAATCATCATCATGCACATATTGTTCTTTGATTGTTTCCAAACTAAAGATCTTATAATCAAGTTGTGTCAACAAAGTATATCACCTAGACAAAGCATCAGCAATGATATTCTCTTTTCCTTTCTTGTGTTTGATTACATAAGGAAAAGATTCAATAAATTCAACCCACTTAGCATGTCTACGATTCAGTTTTCCTTGACTACGAATATGCTTCAACGATTCATGATCAGAATGTATAACAAATTCTTTGGGCCACAAATAATGCTACCATGTTTCTAATGTCCGCACAAGAGCATACAATTCTTTGTCATAAGTAGAATAATTCAGCACAGGTCCACTTAGTTTCTCACTAAAATATGCAATGGGTCTTCCTTCTTGTAATAAAACACCACCCAATCCAATTCCACTAGCATCACATTCAAGTTCGAAAGTCTTATTAAAATCAGGAAGTTGGAGAAGAGGTGCATGTGTCAACTTATCTTTCAACATGATGAAGGCATTCTCTTGTGCTTTGCCCCAATTAAAGGGCACTCCCTTCTTTGTAAGATCATTCAATGGTGCAGCAATGGTGCTGAAATCCTTCACAAAACGGTGATAGAACCCCGCAAGTCCTAGGAAACTCCGCACCTGTGTGATAGTCTTTGGTACAGGCCATCCCTGTATAGCTTCCACCTTGGCTTGATCAACCTCAATTCCCTGTGGAGTCACAACATAGCCAAGAAAAGACACACGATCGGTGCAAAAGGTGCACTTCTCAAGGTTACCAAATAAACATGCATCTCGTAGAGCATCAAAAACAGCACATAAGTGAGCTAGGTGTTCATCCACAGATTTGCTATAAATCAATATATCATCAAAGTAGACTACAACAAATTTCCCAATGAAAGCACGCAAAACCTCATTCATTAATCTCATGAAAGTACTAGGTGCATTAGTTAACCCAAAAGGCATTACCAACCACTCATATAAGCCGAACTTAGTTTTGAAAGCAGTTTTCCATTCATCTCCTAATTTCATACGAATCTGGTGGTACCCACTACGCAAATCAACTTTGGAAAACACAATAGCACCACTCAATTCATCAAGCATATCATCTAAACGGGGAATAGGGTGTCGATATCGAATGGTGATGTTATTAATAGCCCTACAATCAACACACATACGCCACGTTCCATCTTTCTTAGGCACCAAAATAACCGGAACAGCACAAGGACTAAGAGACTCATGCACATAACCTTTGTCGAGTAGTTCCTACACTTGCTGCTGGATTTCTTTTGTTTCCTCTAGATTTGTCCTGTATGGCGCACGGTTTGGCAAAGATGCACCAGGAATAAGATCAATTTGGTGCTCAATCCCGCGTATAGGTGGCAGCCCCGCTGGTATTTCACTTGGAAACACATCAGAATACTCCTGCAAAATGTTAGCAATAGCAGGAGGCAAAGAATGCTGCATATCGTGAAGGGAGATCAATGCATCTTTGCATACTAAAGCATAAGCAATGGAAGCTGATTCATTAAACTCATTTATATCAGATTTAGTAGCAAACAAACAAGTCCCTTTCAATTTTATCTCATTCTTGTCATCAGCCACAGATTTGTCACTTTTGTTGTTCTCATTCTGAACCTTTGCAGCCGTACCAACATCATTTTGCATAATAGCTTCAGGAGACATGGGATGCAACACAATTTTTCGATCATGGTATAGAAAGGAATACTGATTTGTTCTACCATGATGCATAGAATCTCTATCAAATTGCCAAGGTCTACCTGGCAGAATATTACAAGCTTGCATAGGCACAACATCACATTCCACAATATCTTTATAGGATCCAATGGAAAAATTGATTCTCACAAGTCTAGTTACCTTTGCCTTACCACTATTGTTTAGCCATTGAATGTAATAGGGATGTGGTTGTGGTTTGGTGGTAAGCACTAGTTTTTGCACCATATCGCTGCTAGCTAAGTTGTTGCAGCTACCTCCATCAATGATCATGCAGCACGAACGCTCTTTGATGACACACTTTGTTTGAAACAATGTGTGTCACTGATTTTGCTCTGCCTTCTCCATTTGTGCACTAAGCACTCGCTGTACAATGAGGCTCTCATAGCGGTCTGCTTCACCTGCATCAATATGTTCTTCCAAGTGTCCTTCACTACCTACATGGTCAGCTGCAAGCAATGCAAGTGTATCTTCATCAAAATCACTAGCAGATGAATACTCACCATCATCTTTGACGACCATAACGCGCTTGCTTGGACAATCACGAATCACATGTCCATATCACGCATCAATGCAAGTTTCTCGATGGAAAACTAAATTCTAAACAAAACCCAATTGTCTAGCAGCGGCGGCGGCTATTTTTATAGTCTAAGACTCGACCTAGGGTTGAGGACGGCCAGGGGTTGGGCGCCCACAACTTGGGCTTAAGGCCCGACACGATACAAGGCCAAGTTGGCCCAAATAGGTGACACAGCACCTTGTCGTGGTCACACAGAATGATCCACGGACCTTCTAGAGCTGGGACCATATCCAAAACGATGGCGTCATCGTCCCCTTTCCAACGCATCCAAGAACGCCCCGTTTCGATGTCGTATGAGAGAGTTATGACCAAAACAGTGACGACGTGTCTGCTGAATCCGAGGGTGACGTGGCAGCTGAGTTGGGGACGAATTGCAACTTGGAGAAGACCATAGCGTCGGTGTGTCCAGCATGGCGATGTCCTCATCATCCTCCCCTTCTTGAATTGGAGTCGTCCTCGACTCCATCTTGGTGATGTCCTCATCATCCCCTCCTTCTAGAATTGGAGTCATCCTCGACTTCATCCAATCATCAGCGAACTCCTGCAAAAGGTTAGTGACAGCAGGCAATGCACCAGACATAATAGGTTGACAAAACATAGTATAACATGGGGCATCAGGATTATCACATAACTTAGCAGTAGCAGAAGTTGTAGCAAGAAAAGTACCTCCTTTTAACTTAATCCCATTATTTTTAGCAATGTCAGTTGGAGGTTTATTTTTAATCTCTTTAGCATGTTTAATAATTTCCATAGGAGACAAAGGCAGCAATGTAATTTTCTTGTCCTTATGTATGATAGTGTATGTATTAGTTCTACCATGGTGTAAAGCATCATTATCAAATTCCCATGGATGATCTAACAAAATGGAACAAGCTTGCATAGGAACAACATCAAAATCAGTAGTATCATTATAAGAACCTGTGAAAAAACTAATGCGTGCTGATTTAGTTACCTTAGTCTTACCACTATTATTGAACCATTGAAGTTTATATGGATACGAATGTTGTCGTGTGGTCAAGCCAAGCTTCTCAACCAAATCTGAACTCACCAAGTTATTGCAACTCCCGCTATCAATGATAGTGAGAACACGACAACCCTGCACAATGAAATACATGTGGAACAAATTGTTTCGTTGGATCTTCATCTCTTCTCATGTCCCACTCGTGTACTCAACACACGCTGCACAAGAAGGCTAGGGTAGTCCGCGGCAGCAGCCACAGAGTCAATGATGATGGCCTCCTTATCTTGATCGCCCTCGGTGGAATCTGCATCAATGTTAGCAGCAAGGGCTAAATCATCTTCAACATCACTAGTACTTACATATCCATCCTTGGTAGCAATGAAAGCACGACGACTGGGGCAATCCTTCATGACATGTCCCATGCCTTTGCATCGGTGGCAAATGATTTTAGCGCTGGACAAGGAGGAGCTAGTAGAAGCACCCGGAGTGGCACCTTTCTTCTGCACATCCAATTTACTTACCCCATGTGGCGCAATAGAAAGCTTGGGCGTCTCCGGCTTAGAACGCTGCTGAAAATTCCTCCCATCGTTAGACCTGAAAGGCTGGTGTTGTTTGCGGCCCTGTACTTCACGTTCTGCCTTAATAGCAAGATGATACAATTGGGAAAAATTGCGCCATTCTTTGTAATCAAGTATGTTCTGTATATCATGGTTTAAACCACCAAAAAATCTAGCACTAGCATCATTATCATCTTCATTTATACCACAACGGGCTAAACCAATAAGCAATTCTTGATAGTAAGCTTCTACTCCTTTATCACCTTGTTTTAAAGTTTGCAGTTTCAAATGTAAATCACATTGGTAATAAGGAGGAACAAAACAAGATTTCATACGTTGCTTTAAAGCATTCCAAGTTTGAGGCACAGCAACAGCATTATTAGCATTGCAAAGATCACTCCACCAGAACAAAGCAAAATTAGTAAACTCACTAGTAGCAAGTCTAACTCTATGCTCAGCAGGAACATTATGAGAATCAAATTTTTGTTGAACAGCAAGCTCCCAATCTAAATAAGCCTCTGGATCAATATTACCAGCAAAAGCAGGAAGGCTAAATTTAATTTTAGCAAAAGGATCATTATTACCATGATTATTACCTCCCATACCACGACGGTTGAAGTTGAGGCGGCGACGGGCATAACCGTCAACATTCACATCAGCATCGTCATCACCAAAATCATCCGCATCGTCATCAACAGCACGATGAGGTGGAGGACGTTGCTCGAGTTGTTCAATGCGGGTGACCAGATTGTTCACATTGCGCGTCAGCTCGGTCATAAGATTGCGTTGTTCAGTCATGAACGTTGTAAGCTCACCCTTGGACACGCAATCATTGAAGTCCGTCGGAGATCCTGCCATGGTTAGAAGATAGAAAAAGACAACACCAAAGTATTATCCCTATCAACTAAAGGAACCAAGTGGTGGTGGTGGTGAAAGTGGAATGCAAAATCACAAGCGGCTTACCACCGTCTTGCCTGTATTCTTACCAACGCCAAACAAGAGCAAAACCAACGTGGCGAAGCAATCTGTTGTTAAGCGTGGGTAATAGTTGCAAGATGAACCTGTGCTGACAGAAGAATATGTGGAGCTATGGGTAGGCACACAATATGACATCAAGGATTAGCAATTAACAAATACAGATTAGCGATTGTTCAATCCGGATCCAAAGTACAAATCACAGCTGCTGGCTAAGACGTGTCGAGACGTAGCGCAACAAGGTGAAAACAAAGGACGATGGAAAGAACGCACAGGACAAGCAAATAACCGAATTTTTCCTTTTTCCTGAATTTTTCCCTGATTTTTCCAAAAGGCACTATTAGGAATCAAACTTTTTTTATTTTTTCACTATTTTTTTATATTTTTCTCTGAACAAGGATCACAAAAGATGCAACCACAAAAATTGGCACCTACAACTGAGGTGGGATGTGGTCTACAGAAAAACAGCACGTTCTCTGAAAAGCGTGCAAAAGCTTTAACAATTTTTTTTCTTTATTTTCCTGATATTTTTTGGCAATTTTGATGAAACCAAACAGGGCAAAGCCAAGTTTGGGTCGGGTCCAAACGGTGTCAAGAAGCTGCTGTAAAAATTTCAGATTTTTCTGATAAACGAGCGAAAAGTTATGCCTGTTTTACCGAAGGTATCTCAAGTTATGTTTTGACTGGAGGCACAACACGAAAGCGGCAGTTAGGGCAAAGCGTCCCTAAACTCCAACACCGATCACAAGAGTGTCCCTGTGACTCCAACAGCGACAGTAGGTATTCACCTGATGATGAAAGGAGGGCTGCGATGCAGGCAAAATAAGAGCGGCTAGCAACCTATCTAGGGTTTGCGCGGCGGCGAGAAGTCACACAAGGCGTCTAGCGGGGGCAAGTCGAGTAATGTGGTGGCTTTGACTTGTTGTTTAGGAACGGTGGATGGGATAGCAGCGGAAAACAAAAATCACAGCAACGGGCGATTGAACTACGACCACGAACACAATCCTAAACCAGCAACAAGACTCGACCACGGACACAAACTCAACAATGCGAATCTGAAATGAAATTGCAAAGGCACAAAAGGTGATAGGACAGCAGAAATTGAAATATTTTTGGGCTTTTTGTGGACTCTAGGTAATGAACAACAAATATGAATCTAAGGCAAACGAGAATATACCTCACGGTAAATCTAAAATCTCTGATACCAATTGATAATGATTCATCCGGCCCAGGTGGGGTTGGCCGAGGCCCAATAAATTAAGGTTGCCCGGACCCCAATAATTCTTATGCACACCCACTCGGGGAAAGGCCCAATGTCCCTAAAAGACTAGTCCGATAGGGGAAGGGTGGCTCTCCCTTTTAAGGTGGCTTCCTCCTCCCAAGCTAAGCAAGGTGGGATTATTCAGAGGCTCACACGATCGCCGCCTGACTACAACTAGGCCACTTGGCCTTTTTTGTTGCGTCTTTGCCAGTGGGTAATTATGGAGGATGTCCTCATCATGCATGGTTTGAGCCAAACATACCATAGAATCGAAAATCATTTTGGATACACCTGATGGAACTCCTAGGTGACGTGGTTCTTGTCGAATCTCATTTTGGTCTATTTGGAGACAGCGTTAGTGTCGGTGCAAGATAGGTGCAAGGTTTGCGCCAAATGTACCATAGGCTTAGAAATCATTTTGGATGCCCCCGATGGTACTCCATGGTGACGAGGCTCAAGTGGATGCTCGTTTTGGTCTGTTTGGAGATAGCGCTAGTCTTGACGCAAGATAGGTGCACGGTTTGCGCTGAACATACCATAGGCTTGAAAATTGTTTTGGACACACTCGATAGAACTCATAGGTGACTTGCGTCATGTGGAATCTCATTTCGGTATGTTTGGAGACAGTGTTATTATTAGTGCAAGGTTGGTGCACGGTTTTGTGCCAAACGTACCATAGGTTTAGAAATTGTTTTGGATGCACTCGAGGGTACTCCGAGGTGACAAGGCTAAAGTGGAAGCTTAATTCGGTCTATTTAGAGATAGTGCCAATCTTGACGCAAGATAGGTGCCTGGCTTACGCTGAACATACCATAGGCTCGGAAATCATTTTGGACGCACCCAATATAACTATTAGGTGATGTGGGTCATGTGGAATTTCATTTCGGTCTGTTTGGAGACGATGTTAGTGTTAGTGCAAGAAAGGTGCATGGTTTGCGCCAAACGTACCATAGGCTCAGAAATCATTTTGGACACACCCGATGGTACTCCTAGGTGACGAGGCTCAAGTGGAAGCTCAATTCGGTCTGTTTGGAGGTAGTGCTAATCTTGACGCAAGATAGGTGCCTGGTTTGTTCCGAATGTACCACAGGCTCAAAAATAGTTTTGGACAGACCTGATAGAACTCTCAGGTGACGATGGGTCATGTGGAATCTCATTTTGGACCGTTTGGAGACAGTGTTAGTATTGGTGCAAGGTTGGTGCACGGTGATATGAACCCACTAGGGTGAATCCTGATCTTTCGATGAGAGAAGGTGGATAACTCGATTTGGGGATGGAGATGACGTTCACGGCCCGACTACAACCATCCAAGGATGCTGCGCCTTAGCAACCGATACACCACCTCCAACAGCCGTCGCGATCTTGTGGAACACGATCAACCAAACCACTAGGGTAATTCCTGCAAGCAATCGAGGAACAAGCAAGAACAAGTAGAACAAGCAACTCAATTGCAAATATGGAGATGAAAACCAATCTGAAATCACAAAGTTGGGGTTCTGAATCGAGTAGAACGGATGGTCTAGTCGACACACGCGTCTACAAGGAAGTAGCAATGGCTAAACTTTCAACAAAACAAAACCCAATATGTTTGTGGCGGCTCTAATCCTTATTAATACCTAGGGGAACGACCAGGGGGTGTTGGGGTCGTTCTCCAACCCTAGGACACGTACCTAATGAACCCAACTTGATACATGGGCCATCAGCCCAAAATAGGGTGACACAGCACCAAAGGCAGAAAAGGCTCCGGCGTTGAAATGACGATTGCGGAAGCATCGGATAAGATATAGCCATGAGTCCAGATCCGTTGGAAAATAGACTTGATAAGCTTTCCAAAAAGTGCTAGAACGTCCCAATCCGAGTCCGTATGCGACCGTGGTGAACATCACAAGTTGGAGCTGTCCTGGAGTCCGAATCCAGCCCCAAAACGTGTTGGATTTGATCTCTTTCTTTCCTTGGACCAAAAGTGACGTGGTGTCCAGGTGGAGGACGTTGGGAATACTTGGATTTGGTCCCCAATCAACTTCATTAACCTTCCATGTTTTTCCATATGCAATCAAACCTTTCCTTGATCCATGTAAGTAATTCTGAAAATGAAAATATACACATTTTATGGTGGAGCACCAATTCATCAAATGCATCAATGATAAGCCTCATATAGAATGGTTGCACCTTTGGTATAGAAGTGGTTGACATGGTCATAGTTGAGCCAATGATGTCCTCATCATTCTCCCCTTCTTGACAGCAAACCGTCCTCGGTTTGACCTTTGTTGGAGGATGTGTTGTAGGTAAAAGTGAACCGTGCTCCCCTTCTTGATATTTATCCTGTTGCATTTGGGGAAAACTAGAAAAACTTTGCAAGACATCATTAGTGTTAGTGCAGCCCTCAATTTGATCATGGTATTGTGGCCCAAAAGGATATTTCAGATTAGAGCAAATATAAACTTTATGCACCAAATATTCTCCTTTGTTGTCATATTTGCCAATTGCATGAAGCGAACAATGATTAAAACTTGGCAAAATAGAATCAAATTTAAGTTTCTCTTTTAGACAATTTAGATTACACAGAATATCAAATTCAATATAACCCAAAGTATTTAAAGAGGACAACAAATTCAGTTCATCTTGTGCACATGTAATAGGATGAAAAAGCTTATCTTCAGCACATTTGCATGTTCCAAACCAAACGTATCACACTTATTTGCTACTTGTGGCATAGGAGTAAAAGAATCATCAACACACAACTCCTCTTTATCACAAGGAACCGCGAGTAATCCATTTTGTGACAAAGGAAAAATCAGTAGTGGGTTCCACTATTTGTTGCTCTTCATTAGCATGCAGAGTGGACAAATTTTGGACATTATGGGTCACATCATTCTGGCAAGTATTCACAGATAATAGAATCTCTTTTTCAGCATTGAGAGCCAGACAAAACAATTGACCAATATGGTAATATGATTTGCTAATTAATAAGGTTTGAATTTCAGAATTGAGCCCTCTCATGAATCTACTCATAACATCTTCCATGCATTCATCCAATCCACCAAACATGATACAAATCTTAAAATTATGGTAGTATTGTTTCACAGTCTTGCTACCCTGCTTCAAGTTGTCTAATTTTGCAAGCAAATAATCAACATAATATGCAGGAACGAATGCATCTCTAAAAGAAATTTGAAGTCTTTCCAAGATTCTGGAACTTTGATGTGCCTACAAATGTGTTTCCATTCGAGCAAAGCATATTCAATCAAAATATTAGAGGCAATACAAATCTTTTGTTTCTCGGATAGGTCATGCTCATCAAATTCATTGTCTACTTTTAACTCCCAATCAATGTAAGCTTGAGGATCAAACTTACCATCATATAATGGCAAGTGTTGAATGACATCCTGAATATGAGGGTCTAGTTTCAACAGCTCAAAAATCTCCATATCACCTGCCATGATTAGTAGGAAACAAGAAACACAAAAATAATATGTATCCTCCTATCAACTACTAGGATGTGTCAGATGTAATTCTCTCAAACTCAACTTGTTAAAACAAGCCCTTACAAGTTCTTACCAAGCCAAACAGGAGGTGACGGCAACCAACAAGTCTACAACCGTGGAGTGAAGTGTATCGGTGCCACAACAACAACACCTGTCAAGCTGTAGTCGAAATATGTGGAGCTATAGGTGGGCTAAAGCAAGGAAGTACTAGAACCACATTAGTTGCAAGCAAATTGAACAAACGCTCAACGACGTTATTATGCTGGTCCTAGGCTAGTACATGCTAGAGACGCGAGCCTGGCCACAAATGAAGTCACTGAGCAGCAGCAAAAAAAAGGATCACAAGGACAGGAATAACAACAAAAGAAAAACTCTTCTCTTCTTCTTTCTCTTTCTTTTCTTTCTTTCTTTCTGTCTTTCTTTTCTTTCTTTCTGTCTTTTTTTTTTCTTCTGTTCTTTTTTCTTTCAACTAGCACAAAACTGAAATTTTGCAACAAGAAATAACAAGCTACTTACAGCAATTAAATGTTTCCTTGGGAAGGGTGATTCAGTAGCAAAGTGAAACAAGTGGTTGTTTTGCAAAACCAGCAGACGCGCAAATCTCCAGGGCAATTGCGAAGCGCTCAGAATGAATTTGGGACCAAGCTCTGATCCGTTGGAAAGAGGACAAGTTAAGCTTTCCAGATTGTATTTAAACTCCCTATTCAGACTCCTAACAAAGGAAATATGGTGCTTTTGTTTTCAAGATAAAACAGGACTCCGAATCGAATTCTATCTTGATCTTGTTGGATTTCTTTTTTGTAGATGGAAATATAGACGTGGATGAAACCTCCAAGGACGTGGCTAGGATAATGGTGGTAAACAAAACAAAGGAATTTGAAAATCCACTCGGATTCCTAGAGAGAAACAAATAAACTCAAATCTGCGATGGTGACAGAAATGTGACTAGAACTCGAAACTCTAAACGACTAGACGCTAAGACCAGCAACTTGCACGACGATGCAACCGTTAATTCAATAAGCCCTAACTAAGCAGTAATAGTATTAAGCTCAAAGGGGTTTTGGGATTATGAAGAACTAATCTACTAATTTTGTTTTGGCTTTTTCTGGACCATAGGAGATTAAAAACAGCAAAGAACTAGAAGTCTCTCACCGATCAACCTTGCTCTGATACCAACTGATATGAACCCACTAGGGTGAATCCTGATCTTTCGATGAGAGAAGGTGGATAACTCGATTTGGGGATGGAGATGACGTTCACGGCCCGACTACAACCATCTAAGGATGCTGCGCCTTAGCAACCGATACACCACCTCCAACAGCCGTCGCGATCTTGTGGAACACGATCAACCAAACCACTAGGGTAATTCCTGCAAGCAATCGAGGAACAAGCAAGAACAAGTAGAACAAGCAACTCAATTGCAAATATGGAGATGAAAACCAATCTGAAATCACAAAGTTGGGGTTCTGAATCGAGTATGGAGATGAAAACCAATCTGAATCACAAAGTTGGGGTTCTGAATCGAGTAGAACGGATGGTCTAGTCGACACACGTGTCTACAAGGAAGTAGCAATGGCTAAACTTTCAACAAAACAAAACCCAATCTGTTTGTGGCGGCTCTAATCCTTATTAATACCTAGGGGAACGACCAGGGGGTGTTGGGGTCATTCTCCAACCCTAGGACATGTCCCTAATGAACCCAACTTGATACATGGGCCATCAGCCCAAAATAGGGTGACACAGCACCAAAGGCAGAAAAGGCTCCGGCGTTGAAACGACGATTGCGGAAGCATCGGATAAGATATAGCCATGAGTCTAGATCCGTTGGAAAATAGACTTGATAAGCTTTCCAAAAAGTGCTAGAATGTCCCAATCCGAGTCTGTATGCGACCGTGGTGAACATCACAAGTTGGAGCTATCCTGGAGTCCGAATCCAGCCCCAAAACGTGTTGGATTTGATCTCTTTCTTTCCTTGGACCAAAAGTGACGTGGTGTCCAGGTGGAGGACGTTGGGAATACTTGGATTTGGTACCCAATCAACTTCATTAACCTTCCATGTTTTTCCATATGCAATCAAACCTTTCCTTGATCCATGTAAGTAATTCTGAAAATGAAAATATACACATTTTATGGTGGAGCACCAATTCATCAAATGCATCAATGATAAGCCTCATATAGAATGGTTGCACCTTTGGTATAGAAGTGGTTGACATGGTCATAGTTGAGCCAATGATGTCCTCATCATTCTCCCCTTCTTGACAGCAAACCGTCCTCGGTTTGACCTTTGTTGGAGGATGTGTTGTAGGTAAAAGTGAACCGTGCTCCCCTTCTTGATATTTATCCTGTTGCATTTGGGGAAAACTAGAAAAACTTTGCAAGACATCATTAGTGTTAGTGCAGCCCTCAATTTGATCATGGTATTGTGGCCCAAAAGGATATTTCAGATTAGAGCAAATATAAACTTTATGCACCAAATATTCTCCTTTGTTGTCATATTTGCCAATTGCATGAAGCGAACAATGATTAAAACTTGGCAAAATAGAATCAAATTTAAGTTTCTCTTTTAGACAATTTAGATTACACAGAATATCAAATTCAATATAACCCAAAGTATTTAAAGAGGACAACAAATTCAGTTCATCTTGTGCACATGTAATAGGATGAAAAAGCTTATCTTCAGCACATTTGCATGTTCCAAACCAAACGTATCACACTTATTTGCTACTTGTGGCATAGGAGTAAAAGAATCATCAACACACAACTCCTCTTTATCACAAGGAACCGCGAGTAATCCATTTTGTGACAAAGGAAAAATCAGTAGTGGGTTCCACTATTTGTTGCTCTTCATTAGCATGCAGAGTGGACAAATTTTGGACATTATGGGTCACATCATTCTGGCAAGTATTCACAGATAATAGAATCTCTTTTTCAGCATTGAGAGCCAGACAAAACAATTGACCAATATGGTAATATGATTTGCTAATTAATAAGGTTTGAATTTCAGAATTGAGCCCTCTCATGAATCTACTCATAACATCTTCCATGCATTCATCCAATCCACCAAACATGATACAAATCTTAAAATTATGGTAGTATTGTTTCACAGTCTTGCTACCCTGCTTCAAGTTGTCTAATTTTGCAAGCAAATAATCAACATAATATGCAGGAACGAATGCATCTCTAAAAAGAAATTTGAAGTCTTTCCAAGATTCTGGAACTTTGATGTGCCTACAAATGTGTTTCCATTCGAGCAAAGCATATTCAATCAAAATATTAGAGGCAATACAAATCTTTTGTTTCTCGGATAGGTCATGCTCATCAAATTCATTGTCTACTTTTAACTCCCAATCAATGTAAGCTTGAGGATCAAACTTACCATCATATAATGGCAAGTGTTGAATGACATCCTGAATATGAGGGTCTAGTTTCAACAGCTCAAAAATCTCCATATCACCTGCCATGATTAGTAGGAAACAAGAAACACAAAAATAATATGTATCCTCCTATCAACTACTAGGATGTGTCAGATGTAATTCTCTCAAACTCAACTTGTTAAAACAAGCCCTTACAAGTTCTTACCAAGCCAAACAGGAGGTGACGGCAACCAACAAGTCTACAACCGTGGAGTGAAGTGTATCGGTGCCACAACAACAACACCTGTCAAGCTGTAGTCGAAATATGTGGAGCTATAGGTGGGCTAAAGCAAGGAAGTACTAGAACCACGTTAGTTGCAAGCAAATTGAACAAACGCTCAACGACGTTATTATGCTGGTCCTAGGCTAGTACATGCTAGAGACGCGAGCCTGGCCACAAATGAAGTCACTGAGCAGCAGCAAAAAAAAGGATCACAAGGACAGGAATAACAACAAAAGAAAAACTCTTCTCTTCTTCTTTCTCTTTCTTTTCTTTCTTTCTTTCTGTCTTTCTTTTCTTTCTTTCTGTCTTTTTTTTTCTTCTGTTCTTTTTTCTTTCAACTAGCACAAAACTGAAATTTTGCAACAAGAAATAACAAGCTACTTACAGCAATTAAATGTTTCCTTGGGAAGGGTGATTCAGTAGCAAAGTGAAACAAGTGGTTGTTTTGCAAAACCAGCAGACGCGCAAATCTCCAGGGCAATTGCGAAGCGCTCAGAATGAATTTGGGACCAAGCTCTGATCCGTTGGAAAGAGGACAAGTTAAGCTTTCCAGATTGTATTTAAACTCCCTATTCAGACTCCTAACAAAGGAAATATGGTGCTTTTGTTTTCAAGATAAAACAGGACTCCGAATCGAATTCTATCTTGATCTTGTTGGATTTCTTTTTTGTAGATGGAAATATAGACGTGGATGAAACCTCCAAGGACGTGGCTAGGATAATGGTGGTAAACAAAACAAAGGAATTTGAAAATCCACTCGGATTCCTAGAGAGAAACAAATAAACTCAAATCTGCGATGGTGACAGAAATGTGACTAGAACTCGAAACTCTAAACGACTAGACGCTAAGACCAGCAACTTGCACGACGATGCAACCGTTAATTCAATAAGCCCTAACTAAGCAGTAATAGTATTAAGCTCAAAGGGGTTTTGGGATTATGAAGAACTAATCTACTAATTTTGTTTTGGCTTTTTCTGGACCATAGGAGATTAAAAACAGCAAAGAACTAGAAGTCTCTCACCGATCAACCTTGCTCTGATACCAACTGATATGAACCCACTAGGGTGAATCCTGATCTTTCGATGAGAGAAGGTGGATAACTCGATTTGGGGATGGAGATGACGTTCACGGCCCGACTACAACCATCTAAGGATGCTGCGCCTTAGCAACCGATACACCACCTCCAACAGCCGTCGCGATCTTGTGGAACACGATCAACCAAACCACTAGGGTAATTCCTGCAAGCAATCGAGGAACAAGCAAGAACAAGTAGAACAAGCAACTCAATTGCAAATATGGAGATGAAAACCAATCTGAAATCACAAAGTTGGGGTTCTGAATCGAGTAGAACGGATGGTCTAGTCGACACACGCGTCTACAAGGAAGTAGCAATGGCTAAACTTTCAACAAAACAAAACCCAATCTGTTTGTGGCGGCTCTAATCCTTATTAATACCTAGGGGAACGACCAGGGGGTGTTGGGGTCATTCTCCAACCCTAGGACATGTCCCTAATGAACCCAACTTGATACATGGGCCATCAGCCCAAAATAGGGTGACACAGCACCAAAGGCAGAAAAGGCTCCGGCGTTGAAACGACGATTGCGGAAGCATCGGATAAGATATAGCCATGAGTCTAGATCCGTTGGAAAATAGACTTGATAAGCTTTCCAAAAAGTGCTAGAATGTCCCAATCCGAGTCTGTATGCGACCGTGGTGAACATCACAAGTTGGAGCTGTCCTGGAGTCCGAATCCAGCCCCAAAACGTGTTGGATTTGATCTCTTTCTTTCCTTGGACCAAAAGTGACGTGGTGTCCAGGTGGAGGACGTTGGGAATACTTGGATTTGGTACCCAATCAACTTCATTAACCTTCCATGTTTTTCCATATGCAATCAAACCTTTCCTTGATCCATGTAAGTAATTCTGAAAATGAAAATATACACATTTTATGGTGGAGCACCAATTCATCAAATGCATCAATGATAAGCCTCATATAGAATGGTTGCACCTTTGGTATAGAAGTGGTTGACATGGTCATAGTTGAGCCAATGATGTCCTCATCATTCTCCCCTTCTTGACAGCAAACCGTCCTCGGTTTGACCTTTGTTGGAGGATGTGTTGTAGGTAAAAGTGAACCGTGCTCCCCTTCTTGATATTTATCCTGTTGCATTTGGGGAAAACTAGAAAAACTTTGCAAGACATCATTAGTGTTAGTGCAGCCCTCAATTTGATCATGGTATTGTGGCCCAAAAGGATATTTCAGATTAGAGCAAATATAAACTTTATGCACCAAATATTCTCCTTTGTTGTCATATTTGCCAATTGCATGAAGCGAACAATGATTAAAACTTGGCAAAATAGAATCAAATTTAAGTTTCTCTTTTAGACAATTTAGATTACACAGAATATCAAATTCAATATAACCCAAAGTATTTAAAGAGGACAACAAATTCAGTTCATCTTGTGCACATGTAATAGGATGAAAAAGCTTATCTTCAGCACATTTGCATGTTCCAAACCAAACGTATCACACTTATTTGCTACTTGTGGCATAGGAGTAAAAGAATCATCAACACACAACTCCTCTTTATCACAAGGAACCGCGAGTAATCCATTTTGTGACAAAGGAAAAATCAGTAGTGGGTTCCACTATTTGTTGCTCTTCATTAGCATGCAGAGTGGACAAATTTTGGACATTATGGGTCACATCATTCTGGCAAGTATTCACAGATAATAGAATCTCTTTTTCAGCATTGAGAGCCAGACAAAACAATTGACCAATATGGTAATATGATTTGCTAATTAATAAGGTTTGAATTTCAGAATTGAGCCCTCTCATGAATCTACTCATAACATCTTCCATGCATTCATCCAATCCACCAAACATGATACAAATCTTAAAATTATGGTAGTATTGTTTCACAGTCTTGCTACCCTGCTTCAAGTTGTCTAATTTTGCAAGCAAATAATCAACATAATATGCAGGAACGAATGCATCTCTAAAAAGAAATTTGAAGTCTTTCCAAGATTCTGGAACTTTGATGTGCCTACAAATGTGTTTCCATTCGAGCAAAGCATATTCAATCAAAATATTAGAGGCAATACAAATCTTTTGTTTCTCGGATAGGTCATGCTCATCAAATTCATTGTCTACTTTTAACTCCCAATCAATGTAAGCTTGAGGATCAAACTTACCATCATATAATGGCAAGTGTTGAATGACATCCTGAATATGAGGGTCTAGTTTCAACAGCTCAAAAATCTCCATATCACCTGCCATGATTAGTAGGAAACAAGAAACACAAAAATAATATGTATCCTCCTATCAACTACTAGGATGTGTCAGATGTAATTCTCTCAAACTCAACTTGTTAAAACAAGCCCTTACAAGTTCTTACCAAGCCAAACAGGAGGTGACGGCAACCAACAAGTCTACAACCGTGGAGTGAAGTGTATCGGTGCCACAACAACAACACCTGTCAAGCTGTAGTCGAAATATGTGGAGCTATAGGTGGGCTAAAGCAAGGAAGTACTAGAACCACGTTAGTTGCAAGCAAATTGAACAAACGCTCAACGACGTTATTATGCTGGTCCTAGGCTAGTACATGCTAGAGACGCGAGCCTGGCCACAAATGAAGTCACTGAGCAGCAGCAAAAAAAAGGATCACAAGGACAGGAATAACAACAAAAGAAAAACTCTTCTCTTCTTCTTTCTCTTTCTTTTCTTTCTTTCTTTCTGTCTTTCTTTTCTTTCTTTCTGTCTTTTTTTTTCTTCTGTTCTTTTTTCTTTCAACTAGCACAAAACTGAAATTTTGCAACAAGAAATAACAAGCTACTTACAGCAATTAAATGTTTCCTTGGGAAGGGTGATTCAGTAGCAAAGTGAAACAAGTGGTTGTTTTGCAAAACCAGCAGACGCGCAAATCTCCAGGGCAATTGCGAAGCGCTCAGAATGAATTTGGGACCAAGCTCTGATCCGTTGGAAAGAGGACAAGTTAAGCTTTCCAGATTGTATTTAAACTCCCTATTCAGACTCCTAACAAAGGAAATATGGTGCTTTTGTTTTCAAGATAAAACAGGACTCCGAATCGAATTCTATCTTGATCTTGTTGGATTTCTTTTTTGTAGATGGAAATATAGACGTGGATGAAACCTCCAAGGACGTGGCTAGGATAATGGTGGTAAACAAAACAAAGGAATTTGAAAATCCACTCGGATTCCTAGAGAGAAACAAATAAACTCAAATCTGCGATGGTGACAGAAATGTGACTAGAACTCGAAACTCTAAACGACTAGACGCTAAGACCAGCAACTTGCACGACGATGCAACCGTTAATTCAATAAGCCCTAACTAAGCAGTAATAGTATTAAGCTCAAAGGGGTTTTGGGATTATGAAGAACTAATCTACTAATTTTGTTTTGGCTTTTTCTGGACCATAGGAGATTAAAAACAGCAAAGAACTAGAAGTCTCTCACCGATCAACCTTGCTCTGATACCAACTGATATGAACCCACTAGGGTGAATCCTGATCTTTCGATGAGAGAAGGTGGATAACTCGATTTGGGGATGGAGATGACGTTCACGGCCCGACTACAACCATCTAAGGATGCTGCGCCTTAGCAACCGATACACCACCTCCAACAGCCGTCGCGATCTTGTGGAACACGATCAACCAAACCACTAGGGTAATTCCTGCAAGCAATCGAGGAACAAGCAAGAACAAGTAGAACAAGCAACTCAATTGCAAATATGGAGATGAAAACCAATCTGAAATCACAAAGTTGGGGTTCTGAATCGAGTAGAACGGATGGTCTAGTCGACACACGCGTCTACAAGGAAGTAGCAATGGCTAAACTTTCAACAAAACAAAACCCAATCTGTTTGTGGCGGCTCTAATCCTTATTAATACCTAGGGGAACGACCAGGGGGTGTTGGGGTCATTCTCCAACCCTAGGACATGTCCCTAATGAACCCAACTTGATACATGGGCCATCAGCCCAAAATAGGGTGACACAGCACCAAAGGCAGAAAAGGCTCCGGCGTTGAAACGACGATTGCGGAAGCATCGGATAAGATATAGCCATGAGTCTAGATCCGTTGGAAAATAGACTTGATAAGCTTTCCAAAAAGTGCTAGAATGTCCCAATCCGAGTCTGTATGCGACCGTGGTGAACATCACAAGTTGGAGCTGTCCTGGAGTCCGAATCCAGCCCCAAAACGTGTTGGATTTGATCTCTTTCTTTCCTTGGACCAAAAGTGACGTGGTGTCCAGGTGGAGGACGTTGGGAATACTTGGATTTGGTACCCAATCAACTTCATTAACCTTCCATGTTTTTCCATATGCAATCAAACCTTTCCTTGATCCATGTAAGTAATTCTGAAAATGAAAATATACACATTTTATGGTGGAGCACCAATTCATCAAATGCATCAATGATAAGCCTCATATAGAATGGTTGCACCTTTGGTATAGAAGTGGTTGACATGGTCATAGTTGAGCCAATGATGTCCTCATCACACGGTTCGCGCCAAACATGCCATAGGCTTAGAAATCGTTTTGGACGCACCTGATGGTGCTCCTAGGTGATGAAGCTCAAGTGGAAGCTCAGTTCAGTCTATTTGGAGATAGTGCTAATCTTGACGCAAGACATGTGTACGGTTTGTAACAAACATACCATAGGCTTGAAAATCATTTTGGATGCACTTGATGGTACACCCAGGTGACGAGGCTCAAGTGGATGCTCGTTTCGATTCGTTTAGAGATAGTGTTAATCTTGATGCAAGATAGGTGCATGGTTTGCATCGAATGTACCACATGCTCAAAAATTGTTTTGGACACACCATATAGAACTACTAGGTGATGTGGGTCATGTAGAATCTCATTTATATCCATTTAGAGACAGTGTTAGTATCGTTGCAACATAGGTGCACGGCTTGCGCCAAACGTACCGTAGGCCTAGAAATCATTTTGGATGCACCCGATGGTACTCTTGCGTGACAAGGCTCAAGTGGAAGTTGGATTCAGTCCATTTGGAGATTGTGCTAATCTTGACATAAGATAGGTGCATGGTTTGCGTCGAACGTACTATAGGTTTGAAAACTATTTTGGGCGCACCCGATGGATCTCCTAGGTGACGTGGGTCATGTTGAATCTCATTTCTGCCCGTTTGGAGACGATGTTAGTGTCGGTACAAGATAGGTGCACGGTTTTCGCCAAACGTACCATAGGCTCTAAAATTATTTTGGACATACCCGATGGTGCACCTAGGTGACGAGGCTAAAGTGGATGCTCGTTTTGGTCCATTTCTTGATAGTGCTAATCTTGACATAAGATAAGTGCATGGTTTGCGCCGAACGTACCACAAGCTCGGAAATCATTTTAGACGCACCCGATGGAACTACTCGGTGACGTGGGTCATACGGAATCTCATTTTGATCTATTTGGAGATAATGTTAGGGTCTATGCAAGATAGGTGCTCGGTTTGCATAAACGTATCATAGGCTTAGAAATTATTTTGGATGCACCCGATGGTAGTCCTAGGTGACGAGGCTCAAGTGAAAGCTCGATTTGGTCCATTTGGAGATAGTGCTTATCTTAATGCAAGATAGGTGCATGGTTTGGATGCATTGGATGGATCTCCTTGGTGGCGTGGGTCATGTGGAGTCTCGTTTTGGTCTGTTTGGAGACAGTGTTAGTGGCGGTGCAAGATAGGTGCACGGTTTGGGCCAAACGTACCATAGGCTCAGAAATCATTCTGGACGCACCTGATGGTACTCCTTGGATACTAGGCTCAAGTGGAAGCTCAATTCAGTCAGTTTGGAGATAGTGCTAATCTTGACGCAAGACAGGTGCATGGTTTGCACTGAACGTACCATAGACTCAGAAATCATTTTGGACACATCCAATGGTATACCTAGGTGACAAGTCTCAAGTAGGATGCTCGTTTCAGTCCATTTGGACAGTGTTAATGTTGACGCAAGATAGGTGCACGGTTTCCATCGAACGTACCACAGGCTTGAAAATCACTTTGGACACACTAGATAGAACAACTAGGTGATGTGGGTCAAGTGGAATCTCATTTCTGTCAATTTAGAGATAGTGTTAGTATCGGTGCAACATAGGTGCACGGCTTGCGCCAAACGTACCGTAGGCTTAGAAATCATTTTGAACGCACCCGATGGTACTCCTACGTGACGAGGCTCAAGTGGAAGCTGGATTTAGTCCTTTAGAGATAGTGCAAATCATGACGCAAGATATGTGCATGGTTTGCGTCGAATATACTATAGGCTCAAATTGTTATGGGCGCACCTAATGGATCTCCTAGGTGACGTGGGTCATGAAGAATCTCGTTTTAGTCCGTTTGGAGACTATGTAGTGTCGGTACAAGATAGGTGCATGCTTTGCGCCAAATGTACTGTAGGCTCAAAAAATTTTTTGGATGCACCCGATGATACTCCTAGGTGATGAGGCTCAAGTGGATGCTCGTTTTGGTCCATTTGTTGATGCGCTAATCATGACATAAGATAGGTGCATGGTTTGCGCTGAATGTACCACGGGCTTAGAAATCATTTTAGATGCACCCGATGGAACTCCACGTGGGTCATGTGGAATCTTGTTTCGATCTGTTTGTAGAAAGTGTTAGGGTCAATGCAAGATAGGTGCTCGGTTTGCGTCAAACGTACCATAGGCTCAGAAATCATTTTGGATGTACCCGATGGTACTCCTAGATGACGAGGCTCAAGTGGAAGCTCGATTGGGTCCATTTGGAGATAGTGCTAATCCTGATGCAAGATAGGTGCATGGTATGGACGCATCCGATGGATCCGCTTGGTGATGTGGGTCGTGTGGAATCTCGTTTCAGTCTGCTTGGAGACAGTGTTAGTGGCGGTGCAAGATAGGTGCATGATTTACGCCAAATGTACCATAGGCTCAGAAATCATTTTCGGCGCACCTGATGGTACTCCTAGGTGACTAGGCTCAAGTGAAAGCTCAGTTCGGTCTGTTTAGAGATAGTGCTAATCTTGATGCAAGATTGGTGCATGGTTTTGCCAAACATACCATGGGCTCAGAAAACATTTTGGATGCGCCTGTTGGAACTCCTAGGTGATGTGGGTCATGTGGAATCTCCTTTGGTCCATTTGGATACAATGTTAGTGTCGGTGCTAAATAGGTGCACGGTTTGCGCCAAACGTACTTTAGGCTCAGATATCATTTTGGACGCACCGGATGGTCCTCCTAGGTGACGACGCTCAAGTGGATGCTCATTTTGGTCCGTATGGAGATAGT
The DNA here is from genome assembly GCA_022457205.1 of Saccharum spontaneum. Taxonomy (NCBI): domain Eukaryota; kingdom Viridiplantae; phylum Streptophyta; class Magnoliopsida; order Poales; family Poaceae; genus Saccharum; species Saccharum spontaneum. The sequence goes on along the minus strand of CM039610.1, from coordinate 23,267,194 downwards.
GCTAATCTTGACGAAGATAGGTGCATAGGGTCATGTGCAATCTCATTTCGGTCCATTTGGAGATAATGTTAGTATCGGTGCAAGGTTGGTGCACGGTTTGCGCCAAACGCACCATAGACTTAGAAATTGTTTTGGATGCACACGATGGTACTCCTAGGTGACGAGGCTCAAGTGGATGCTCGTTTCGGTCTGTTTGGAGATAGTGTCAATCTTAACACAAGATAGGTGCACTGTTTGCGCCGAACATACCACAGGCTTGAAAATCATTTTGGACACACACGATAGAACTCCTAGGTGATGTGGGTCACATGGGTCACCTGCATGGTTTACCATAGGCTCAGAAATCATTTCTGACGCACCCGATGGTACTTCTAGGTGACAAGGTTCAAGTGGAAGCTCGATTTGGTCTATTTGGAGTAGTGCTAATCTTGACGCAAGATAGGTGCACGGTTTGCACTGAACCATAGGCTCGAAAATCATTTTGGACGCACCTGATGGTACTCCTAGGTGACGAGGCTCAAGTGGATGCTCGATTGAAACTGTTAGGAGATAGTGTTAATCTTGATGCTGGATAGTTGCATCGAATGTACAATAGGCTCGAAAATCATTTTGGACACACCAGATAGAAGTACCATCGGGTGCGCCCAAAATGATTTCTGAGCCTATGGTACGTCTGGCACAAACCGTGCACCTATCTTGCATCGACACTAACACTGTCTCCAAACGGATCGAAACAAGATTCCACAAGAGCCATGTCACCTAGGAGATCCACCTGCTATGCCAAAAATGATTTCCAAGCCTGTGGTACGTTCTGTGCAAACGCACACCTATCTTGCATCAAGATTAGCACTATCTCTAAACGGACCGAATCAAGCTCCCACTTCAGCCTCGTCACTTAGGAGTACTATCAGGTGCGTCCAGAACGCTTTCTGAGCTTATGGTACGTTCGGCGCAAACCAGGCACCTATCTTGCACCGATACTAACACTGTCTCCAAACATACCGAAATGAGATCCCACATGACCCATGTCAACTAGGAGTTATATCGTTTGTGTCCAAAACATTTTTTGAGCCAATGGTACGTTCGGCATAAACCGTGCACCTACTTGCATCAAGATTAGCACTATCTCCAAATGGACCAAAATGAGCATCCATTGGAGCCTCGTCACCTAGGTGTACCATCGGGTGCGTCCAAAACGATTTTAGAGCCTATGGTCTGTTTAGCGCAAACCGTGCACCTATCTTGCACCGACACTAACACTATCTCCAAACAGACCAAAACGAGATTCCACACGACCCACATCACCTAGGAGATCCACCAGGTATATCTAAAATGATTTTTGAGACTGTGGTACGTTTGGCGCAAACTATGCACCTATCTTGTGTCAAGATTAAAACTATCTCCAAACGGACCAAAACGAGCATCCACTTGAGCCTCGTCACCTAGGAGTACCATCGAGGGCATCTAAAATGATTTCTGAGCCTATGGTACGTTAGGTGCAAACTGCACACCTATCTTGCACCGACACTAACGCTGTCTCCAAATGGACCGAAACAATATTCCACATGACCTATGTCACCTAGGAGTTCCATCGGGTGCGTCCAAAATGATTTCTGAGCCTATGGTACATTCGGCATAGACCATGCACCTATCTTGCATCAAGATTATCACTATCTGCAAATAGACGAAATCGAGATTCCACTTGAGCCTCGTCACCTAGGAGTGCCATCAGTGCATACAAAATGATTTTTGAGCTGATGGTACGTTTGGCGCAAACTGTGCATATCTTACACCGATACTAACATTGTCTCCAAGCGGACTGAAATGAGATTCCATAGACCTAAGTCGCCTAGGAGTTCCAGTGGGTGTGTCCAAAATGACATCCGAGCCTATGGCATGATCAGTGCAAACTGTGCACATATCTTGTGTCGGGATTAGCACTATTTCCAAATGGACCGAACTGAGCATCCATTTGAGCCTCATCACCTAGGTGTACCAACGCGTGCATCCAAAATGATTTCAGAGCCTATGGTACATTTGGCGCAAACCGTGCACCTATCTTGTACTGACGCTAACACTGTCTCCAAGTGGATCGAAATGATATTCCACGTGACCTACGTCACCTAAGAGTTCCATCCGATGTTTCCAAAATGATTTCTAAGCCTATGGTACATTCGACGCAAACCATGCACCTGTCTTGCGTCAAGATTAGCACTATCTGCAAATAGATGAAATCGAGCTTCCACTTGAGCCACATCACCTAGAAGTACCGTCGGGTGCATCCAAAACGATTTCTGAGCTTATGGTACATTTGGCGCAAACCGTGCATATCTTGCAACGACACTAACATTGTCTCCAAACAGAATGAAATGGGATTCCACATACCCAAGTCACCTAGGAGTTCCATCGGGTGTGTCCAAAACGACATCCGAGCCTATGGTACGATTGGCGCAAACTGTGCACCTACCTTGTGTCAGGATTAGCAGTATCTCCAAACGGACCGAAAGATGCATCCACTTGAGCCTCATCACCTATGAGTGCCAACGGGTGCGTCCAAAATGATTTCTAAGCCTACGGTACATTTGGCACAAACCGCGCACCTATCTTGGACCGACACTAACACTATCTTCAAACGGACCAAAACGAGATTCCACCTGACCCAAGTCACCTAGGAGTTCCATCAGGTGTTGTCATAGTCAACAACAGTTGAAACTTCTAGGAAAACTTTGAATTGGGAGGGCAATCCTCTCGGTGAACTGACCGTACCCCAAACCGACACAGGTGAACAAGTAGAGTATACTAGGGCGCATTGAGAGAACCATGTCAAAGGAACTCGGCAAAATGACCCCGTAACTTCGGGAGAAGGGGTGCTCTCCTATCTTTTGATTAGGAAAGCGGCACATACCAGGGGTAGCAACTGTTTATTAAAAACACAGACTCTACCAAGTGGTAACACAATGTATAGAGTCTGACACCTGCCTGGTGTTGGAAGGTTAGAAGGAGAAGTGTGATAAGCTTTGAATGGAAGCCCCAGTAAACGGTAGCAGTAACTCTATCTGTCCTAAGGTAGTGAAATTCCTTGTCGCATAAGTAGCGACCTGCACGAATGGTGTAACGACTGCCCCCTGTCTCCGACATGGACCCGATGAAATTGAATTCTCCATGAAGATGCGGAGTACCAATGGCTAGACGGTAAGACCCCATGCATCTTGACACACAACCTTGATCGAATGTGTAGGATAGGTGGGAGGTGGTGACACACAATGACCAATCCTGAAAGACCACTCTTTCGTCTAAGGATGCCTATCGCTGCACCGATCATTTGGGGGAAGGGCAGGACACTGCGAGGTGGGTAGTTTATCTAGGGTGAATGCCTCCTAAAGAGTAATGGAGGTGTGCGAAGGTAGGCTCAAACATTGATTCTACTCGTGAGCGTAATGGTATAAGCCTTCCTGACTATGAGACCGACTGGTCAAATAGAGACGAAAGTCGGCCATAGTGATTTGGGAGTCCATGTGAAAGGGCTCTCGCTCAATGGATCAAAGGTACACCACGGATAACTGGCTGATGACTCCTAAGAGCTCTTATCGACAGAGTCATTTGTTACCTCGATGTCGACTCATCACATCCTAGGGTTGAAGAAGTCCCAAGGGTTTGGTTGTTTGTCGATGAAAGTGGTACGTGAGTTGGGTTTAGAACGTCGTGAGACAGTTCGATTCCTATCTTCCATTGGTGTTAAAGGGAGAACTACGAGGAGCCAACCCTTGTATGAGAGGACTGGGTTGCATCAACCTATGGTGTACCGGTTGTTATGCCAATAGCAGCGCCAGGCAGCTAAGTTGGTATGGAAGAACTACTACACCACGGGAAATCCTTCTCTATACAAGTTCTCGTACGAGGTTTTCGAATAGAACTTTGATAGGTGAGAGGTGTAAGCACCACAAGGTGTGAAGCGATCTCATACTAAACGAATGGAACTTTCCAACCTTCGAGAAAAGGTCCCATCCTTCAATATCATGATTGGGTCAACTAGGCCAGATCATAAGTGAAATAGTTTGATCAGGTCGACCATTAAAAGATCATGAGAATCTCTTGTTTAAGCACAGTCTCAATTAACATGCTTTGTCTAAGTGGTATCTTCTTTATACCGTGCCTATAGGGTGTCATTTATTTGATGGAATCGTCCAGACAGAAATGGGGCTCTTCTGTCGTAGAGGCCTCGTCGAGTGCTCCTAGTCCGCCAAAAAAAGAATATGATATAAAAAAGATAAGCGGATAAAAGTGTCTCACCAAGACGCCGTGAAAGACTTTGCAACGAATTCAGCAAGTGTATCATTGATGAAGAGCTCATCAAACCAGGTCATGACCAAGCAAACCATAGTGAGAAAGTTCACAAACTCTATTGTATTTATTGAATGAACTAGAAGGTCCCTTGTAATGACAAAAGCATGACAAATGTAGCTATCCTTCCTTACTATCCTGGTGCGTGGTGAATTCATTGGCTAATTAATGAGGACACTGACTCACAAAGGCTATAGCTAGTCTATACGAATATCTTGATTGGTGGGGATCTACAGAGAGTCCATTTTATCAAATATATGAGAAAGCAAAAGAAAAAAAAGAGAGACATGTCAAAGGTACATCAGCTAGTACAAGAAATATATGCAGGCATAGTTTGCATGCCAGGTCCATGAAAGAACACAGACCGGTAAGAGAAAAGAAAGTAAGCATAGTCTTCATTGAACCGGAAGCATAGAGGTTAACCCGCTTCAAATATGGAACATGGATTCTGGCAGTGCAATGGAGTCTAGGAACTATTTATCTCATAGTAAACTCTTGCAGCGGAATGATAGAGACTCCATTTCACTTAGGTTGATTTAATTTAGGCCGGAGGCAGACCTAAGTTAAGGTAATCCTCCTTTGAAACACTTTGGTATTGTTCCTAGATAGATCATAAGACAAATAATCAATTAGAGCACAGGGAGCCATCTTATTATCTTTCCCTGAAGAAAAACTATGGCAAATTAACTGATCTTTACATTAGTTGATGAAAGAGCCCAATGCAGAAAAATGTATCTTGCTTGAGCCGGATGATGAAAAATTCTCATGTCCAGTTCCTTTGGGGGATAGATCCTAAAGAATTCACCTATCCCAATAACAAAGAAACCTAACTTAAATGATCCTGTATTAAGAGCAAAATTAGCTAAAGGGATGGGACATAATTATTATGGGGAACCCTCGTGACCCAATGATCTTTTATACATTTTTCTAGTTGGGATCATGTTTTCTTAGGTCTATTCTGGATGTACAATTCTATTTCGGTAGTCATTTTCCATTTCAATTGGAAAATGCAGTCGGATGTTTGGGGTACTATAAGTGATCAAGGGATAGTAACTCATATCACAGGGGGAAACTTTGCGCAGAGTTCCATTATAATTAATGGACGAGCTTGTGGGTCAAAATGCCCCACCAATTGCACAAGTCTCTCCAGTCCCAACAAGGGGAAATCAATCTAGTTAGCCAATTTTGGAAAGCTTTTTAAAGTGCATACACATACCTCTTCTTGGTGTGGTGGAGAGATACGAAAAATAGATGCTAAGCCTACAATGTCCGATAACGGGGCTTTAGTAGTGAATCTATCGACACCACAGCAGTGGCATACAACTTTGAACCTAAGGGCCGGCCCCGTTACCTTTTGGAATGGAGTGGCTCCGTTCCATGCCTCATTTCATAGGGAAGCCCAAAGTGGCTCTATTTCATTCTATTTCACTTCCTAGCACTTCCTATCATTTAATATCCATCCCCTATCGACAAATTGTTAGTGCTCTATAGTACTTAACTTTTACAAGACCTGATATCTCATATGCAGTAAACCTAGCATGTTCATGCAACACCCATGAGATTTGGACTGGCCCGGGCAACCCATATCAAAAATAGAAAAGAGCAATCTGAGTTTTGAATTTTTACTAACTTCATTTCCAAAATTATTGGATTTGGTAAATGAAGTTATATGCAAATCCAATCGTTGGGGCTAGCTTGGTTGACATTGTTATAGACTATGTTATACTATTAAATAACAAGCCTTCTATTATCTATTTTCTTTCTAGTTAATACATGTTCTTGGGAGTCCTGAAAATATTCGATCTATCTCCTAGACGCCATAGAGAATTGAGAATTTTCATGTCTTTCAATTCTCGTACTCGTAATTAGAAAGTTACGGAAGGAGATCCATCATTTTGTAAGCTATGCTAATTTTGGTAGACCGTGCTGCACCCCGGTGAAAGATGTGTAAATGTGCCTATATGTTTTTGTCCTATCGGAAGGAATCTATTCTAAAAGAAGTGTAAAAGTACCTATATCCTTTTAACCCATAGCGATTAGGGAACATAATAAACCACTATTCCTTGCAAAAATAGATTCTAGTTTTGGAACCACCTGAACAGGAATATATTCTTTAAGGTGTGCCATAGTACCTGGATACTAGTCGACGTCATGTGATCGCTACTAAAGATAGAGTTTCCTTGGAAAAACCAAGGCCAGTTCAAAGAAGTCTTTCTGCTTCGAGCAAGAAGCAGAACAAGAATAAAAAATTCTTCATTTATGGATAACCAATTCATTTCATATGTAGGCGCTAGAATCATTATTTTGGTTGCCTTTTTTTTGCTTATAAAGCGGGGTAGGGTCTTAGAGACCATTCCCACGCATTGAAAAGAGAAATGCTCTCTCAAAAGCTTGAATATAAGCAGATATGGCGGATTGGCTTAAAGAATATGGGATTCTCAGCTCGTGGATCTGTTCATTATAGCATAGGGGTAGATTAAGCTTTAGAACAAGGATTTGCTCTGTAACCCGAGAAAGGACCGTGACTGCAATTTTAGAGAGACATGAAAGTACAAGCCTGTGGGGTCGCTTAGGGATAGCGCCATTACTGTACCTGCTTTCGCTTTTGCTGTTTGGTTTTGCCGTTATCCGTCCATAGCCTTAGCATAATACGAGGGTGATCACAAGAAACCCAGCTCAAAGTGAATGTAGAGAGAATCCCGTTCTACATGTCAATACAGACAACAATGAAATTTATAGTATGGTCAGTTCTTTGTACAGCCCATAGTACGATATTTGTCGAGAAGAAAAGAATGGTGGCTGTGTTATCACAGTAGATGACGGTTGTCTCATATGCATGCTTAGTCACATCAAGACAGAGAAGAGAATTTCTCAGCCATATTGCTTCTTAAACTGCAGCCGTGCATGCTATATATTCAGATTTAATGGTGGACAAAGAGAAACAATCTTCTTTCTTACTACACCAAGATATTGAGCCTCCTTCAAGGATAAACATATACCCTTTCCTTTTTTGTCCATTCCTCACTCTTCTCTTTAGCATTCCATCCCTAGGGCATTTCGCCTTGTTTTTCCCTTGTGAGCCACCTATGTAAATCCATGATCTTTAGGCAAATTTGAATCAACAACCTTGCCTATCTATTAAAAACAAGTGAATTAGCACCAGCAGATTTAGTAATGTGCTAGGAAAAATTGGTACAAGAAGTCGTGGATACACTTCTTGATAGTGGGTCCCGCGGGCAACCGTAGGCTCTGAAATCATTTTGGATGCACCCGATGGAACTCTTAGGTGACGTCGGTCATATGGAATCTTGTTTTGGTCCATTTGGAGACAGTGTTAGTGTTGGTGAAAGATAGGTGCACGGTTTGCACCAAACGTTCCATAGGCTCAGAAACCATTTTAGACGCACCCGATAGTACTACTAGGTGACGAGGCTCAAGTGAAAGCTTGTTTTGGTCTGTTTGGTTACAGTGCTAATCTTGACGCAAGAAAGTTGCTCGGTTTACGCCAAATGTACCATTGGATCAGAAATAATTTTGCACGCACCCGATGGAACTCCTAGGTGACGTGGGTCAGGTGGAATCTCGTTTCGGTCCGTTTGGAGACAATGTTAGGGTCAGTACGAGATAGGTGCACGGTTTGCACCAAACGTACCATAGGCTCAAAAATTATTTTATACACATCCAGTGGTACTCCTAGGTGACGAGGCTCAACTGGAAGCTCATTTTGGTCCTTTTCGAGATAGGGCTAATCTTGATGCAAGATAGGTGCACAGTTTGCACCGAACGTACCATAGGCTCAAAATTCATTTTGGATGCACGCGATGGAACTCCTAGGTAATGTAGGTCATGTGGAATCTTGTTTCGGTCTGTTTGGAGACAGTGTTAGTGTCGGTGCATGATAGGTGCACGGTTTGCGCTAAATGTACTATAGGCTTAGAAATCTTTTTGCACACACCCGATGGTACTCCTAGGTGATGAGATTCAATTAGAAGCTCGTTTTGGTCTGTTTCAAGATAGTGCTAATCTTGATGTAAGATAGTTGCTTGGTTTTTGGCAAATGTACCACAAGCTCGAAAATCGTTTTGGACACACCCGATGGAACTCAGGTGACATGGGTCATGTGGAATCTCGTTTCGGTCTGTTTGGAGGTACTGTTGGTGTTGGTGCAAGATAGGTACACGATTTGCGCCAAACGTACCATAGGTTCTGAAATCACTTTGTCGCACCCGATGGTACTCCGAGGTGACGAGGCTCTAGTGGATGCTCACTTCGTTCCGTTTGGAGATAATGCTAATCTTGATACAAAATAGGTGCATGGTTGCGCTAAACGTACCACAGGCTCTGAAATCATTTTGGGCACACCCGATGAAACTCCTAGGTGACATCGGTCATGTGGAATCTCGTTTTAGTCTGTTTGGAGATAGTGTTAGTGTCAGTGCAAGATAGGTGCATGGTTTGCACCAAACGTTCCATTGGCTCAGAAACCATTTTGGACGCACCCGATGGTACTACTAGGTGATGAGGATCAAGTGGAACATCGTTTAGGTCCGTTTGGATATAGTGCTAATCTTGACGCAAGAAAGTTGCTCGGTTTGCGCCGAACATACCATAGGCTCAGAAATCATTTTGGACACACGGGATGGAACTCCTAGGTGATGTGGGTATGTGGAATCTCGTTTCGGTCTGTTTGGAGACAGTGTTAGGGTCGGTATGCGATAGGTGCACGGTTTACGCCAAACGTACCATAGGCTCATAAATCATTTTGGACGCACCCGATGGTACTCCTAGGTGACGAGGCTCAAGTGGAAGGTCATTTCGGTTTGTTTTGAGATAGTGCTAATCTTGGCACAAGATAGTTGCTTGGTTTGGCCAAATGTACCATAGGCTCGGAAATTGTTTTGGACGCACCCGATGGAACTCCTAGGCGACGTGGGTCATGTGGAATCTCGTTTCGGTCTGCTTGGAGACAATGTTTTTGTCGGTGCAAGATGGGTGCATGGTTTGCGCCAAACGTACCATAGGCTCAGAAAAGATTTTGGACGCACGCAATGGCACTCCTAGGTGATGAGGCTCTAGTGGATGTTCACTTTGGTCCGTTTGAAGATAGTGCTAATTCTGGTGCAAGATAGGTGCACAGTTTGGGTCGAACGTTCCATAGGCTCAGAAATCGTTTTGGAGGCACTTGATGTAACTCCTAGGTGACGTGGGTCATGTGGAATCTCATTTTAATCTGTTTGGAGACAGTGTTAGTGTCAGTGCAAGATAAGTGCACGGTTTGTGCCAAACATAACATAGGCTCAAAATCATTTTGGACACACCCAATGGTACTCCAAGCTGAAGAGGCTCAAGTGGAAGCTCATTTTGGTTCGTTTGGAGATAGTGCTAATCTTGACGCAAGATAGTAGCTCGGTTTGCACCGAACCTACCATAGGCTCAGAATCGTTTTGGATGCACCCGATGGAACTTCTAGGTGATGTGGGTCATGTGGAATCTCGTTTCTGTCTATTTGGAAATAGTGTTAGTGCCAGTGCAAGATAAGTGCATGGTTTGCACCAAACGTATCATAATCTCATAAATCATTTTAGACGCACCCGATGGTACTCCTAGATGATGAGGCTCTAGTGGATCCTCACTTTGGTCCATTCAGCGCCCCTGAGCGAGGCAAGGATGGATGAACAGAGCAGGAAAAGTGGGCGAAACATCAGCAAGGCACTAATGGAACAGCCCTAGCCACCACGTTACTAGCTATGTCCACTATCCCTTCTCTTCTATTCATTTCATTCATTTGTAGCTATCTCTGTCTCCCAATCCTTCATCAGATCGCGCCTCCTAGCCATATGCTGGAGCGGGACCCCTTAGAAGGGGCATCACTAAGGGTTCTAAGGCTAGCCTAACAGGCTTCAAGGCGCTCAAGGCATCTAAAGTGCGAGGGACACCGATGGTCGAGCACTAGAGGCCTTAGCCAGACGCCTAGAAGCGAAGCCAACCGACCACGCATGATGTCTGAGTACCGACCTAGAGCCGCTCGTGGTGACCGACCAAGGGAGGTAGCGAACCCCCAAGCACCAATAGATGGGCTCATGAACTATACGAGTGGCTCAGCCACGAAGCCAAGGATCTCCCATCTAGGGGACATTACCGGGGCACATAACGATTGTAAACCAGGGTTCTCACAGACTTACCCGCTAGTAGCACAGGCATGGCAATCTTGGCCACCGAGGCCATTGTCGTAACAGCCCATCCCAGCGAGGGACCTTAGTCTCTAAGCATGACTTGCGAGTAGTGAGATTACAAACGAAAGTACTTTCATTTCATTAATTGGGAACGAGCCGATTATAATATATGGCGGCAAAACCTGCTGCCCTAGAAACTGCCCACATGGCGGTGGCAACCGCGCCGGCCTGCTGGACCCTTGCCGACCTACAGTTGGGGTCGTGCAGTTCACTCACAAGCATAGGGAGACTCGAGCGGTGCTCCTCCGACCCAGGGGCAGGGGTGGCTCTGTAGCAGTAGTGACGATGAAGGATGGAGCAAAGGGGGAGAATCCCACCTTGCCCCCATCCACTCCTCCGCTGGGCTGTAGCTTTGAGCTAGATGATCGCTCCCTAGGCTACCAGGGTGCTCTTCCTATGATAAAAGAGGGAAGTCCCAGTGATCCACATTGCTGGAATTCTTCTATCCTCCAGAGGGATACGGCGGGGAAGAAGCATGGTGGCACATGCAGTCGGGGAAGTGCTGAGGGTGGCAGCACATGAGGAAAGGACATTGTCCCTTGGCATCAACCCTCATCCCCCTCTGCAAGATGCCATCGCCTTCTCTTTGCTAGAATCCTTCCACCCTCATGGGAGAGATTGCCCGGCCGAGGAAGCCAAGCTCACTCAGAGGGAAGCGTCGCACTTCATCAACCATGGCCGCCAGAAGTTGGATCTGAGAGGAAGAAGAGAAGAAGCCAGAGAGGGAGAGAAGGCACCGTGTCCCTTGGGCTGTCTTCGGAACTCCACTCATAATAAGATTCAGTTTGAGGCTTTCAATTTCATCTTGCAAATTCAGTGCTTGTTTCCTTGTTCTTGCTAGTTCTTCGATTGCTTGCAAGATGGGAGCCCTAGTGGCTGGTTGTCGTGCTCCACAAGATCGTGACGGCCTTTGGAGGTGGTGTATCGGTTGCTAAGGCGCGGTCTTGGAAGGCTGTAGTCGGGCCGTGAATGTTATCTCCATCCACCAAATCGAGTGATCTCACGCCTCTCATCGAAAGATCGTCCATAAACCCTAGCGGGTTCATATCAACGACTGAGTCATCATCCGACAACTCCCCCTGTTCTTGTCCGACACCGCTCGAGCCTGGCTCAAGGATCTTCCGCCTCGATAGATCCACGACTAGGATGATCTCATGAGGGTGTTCGAGGGAAACTTCAAGGGGACCTACATGCGCCCCAGCAACTCGTGGGACCTCCAGAGTTGCAAGCAGAAGCCGGGCAAATCCCTCCGGGATTACATCCGGCGTTTCTCCAGACAAGGCATCGAGCTCCCCAACATCACTAACTCCGACGTGATCATGGCCTTCCTCTCTGGAACCACCGGCAAGGAGTTGGTCCGAGAGTTGGGCCGTAACACCCCCCTCGCTGCCAACGGATTGATGGACATCATCACCAATTTTGCCGCTAGCGAGGAGACAGTTGGCGCTATCTTTGGCGGTGACTAGGACAAAGGGAAGCAGAAGGTCAACGATCCTGTGGGCTCCAGCCGGGGCTCTAAAAGGAACAATCGACAGAAGAAGAAGAAGAACCAGCAGGGCAAGCTCGAGGCCCCGGCTGACGAACTTGTTGCTGCCACTGAACGCAAGAAACCTCGAGGGCCCCCCGACGGGGGCATCTTCGACAAAATGCTGAAAGAGCCGTGTCCCTACCACAAGGGGCCCACAAACCACAACCTCGAGGACTGTCACATGCTCTGTAGGTACTTTGAAGGCATAGGTGTCAAGAAGGACGACAAGAAGGAAGATCCCAAGGGCGACGACAAGGATGGGGGGTTCCCCAAGATCCACGACTGCTTTATGATCTACGGAGGGCCCTCGACCCGCCTCTCGATGCGCCAACGCAAGCGAGAGGGACGAGAGGTTTTCTCCATACAGCCGACAATCCCCCACTTCCTTGACTGGTCTGAGGTGGCCATCACTTTTGACCGTGATGACCATCCCGACTACGTCCCCAATCCAGGAATCTACCCGCTTGTTGTTGATCCCATCATCGCCAACACACGCCTCACCAAGGTACTCATGGACGGCGGAAGCAGCCTCAGCATCATATACGCTCAGACCCTCGACCTCCTGGGGATCGAGAGGATGCGCCTCCAACCCAGCATCAGGGGCTTCCATGGAGTCGTGCCAGGGAAGTGGGCAGAACCTGTCGGTCGGGTCGACCTGCCTATCTGCTTTGGCACTCCCTCCAACTTCAGAAAGGAGACCCTCACTTTCGAGGTGGTCAGATTTCGTGGAACGTACCACGCCATCCTGGGGCGGTCGTGCTATGCCCGGTTCATGGCGGTCCCGAACTACACCTACCTCAAACTCAAGTTGCCAGGCCCAAACGGTGTCATAACCGTCGGGCCCTCATACGAACACACCTACGAGTGCGACGTCGAGTGTGTTGAGCACGGAGAAGCCGTCTTGGAGTCGGCAACCTTGGCGGCGGACCTCGACGGTCTAGCCAACGAGATCCCCGACCCCAAGCGCCACGCCGACAGCTTCGAGCCCGCTGAGGACTTCAAGCTCGTGCCCCTCGACCCCGCCGACCCAAAGGGAAAGGCGCTGAGCATTAGCGCCACTCTCGATCCCAAATAGGAAGCAGTGCTCGTCGACTTTCTCTGTACTAACATCAACGTCTTTGCGTGGAGTCCCTCGGATATTCAGGGCATACCTAGGGAAGTCGCCGAGCACGCCCTGGGGATCCAAGCCGGCTCCAAACCTGTGAAGCAACGCTTGCGCTGCTTCGACGAGGAGAAGCGCAAGGTCATCGGTGAGGAGATACACAAACTACTGGAGGCCGGATTCATCAAGGAGGTTCATCATCCCGAGTGGCTAGCTAATCATGTATTAGTTAAGAAGAAGAGTGGGAAGTGGAGGATGTGTGTAGACTACACTAGTTTAAATAAAGCATGTCCGAAAGTTCCTTTTCCTTTACCACGTATTGATCAAATCGTTGATTCCACTGCAGGATGTGAAACTCTTTCGTTCTTAGATGCATATTTCGGATACCACCAGATCAAAATGAAAAGAGTCCGACCAGCTCGCGACTTCGTTCATCACCCCATTTGACATGTATTGCTACGTTACTATGCCCTTCGGTCTCCGGAACGCGGGCGCTACGTACCAGCGATGCATGCAACACGTTTTTGGGGAACACATTGGACCAACCGTCGAGGCTTACATCGATGACATCGTTGTCAAAACCAAAAAAGCCGATAATTTAGTAAATGACCTCGACGTTGCGTTCAAATGCCTCCGGGCAAAGAACATCAAGCTCAATCCTGAGAAATGCGTTTTCGGCATTCCTCGAGGTATGCTTTTAGGGTTCATCGTGTCCAAGCGTGGCATCGAGGCCAACCCAGAAAAGATCACTGCGATAACCAAGATGGGCCCCATCCGAGATCTGAAGGGTGTGCAAAGGGTCACGGGCTGCCTGGCAGCCCTCAGTCGCTTCATTTCGCGCCTCGATGAAAAAGCGCTCCCCCTATACCGTCTCCTAAAGAAATCAGAGCACTTTTCATGGACCCTCGAGGCCGAAGAAGCTCTTACAAAACTCAAAGCTACGCTCTCTAACTCACTGATCCTCGTCCCTCCGACCCCAGCAGAGCCGCTCTTACTTTATGTCGCCGCGACAACACAAGTAGTCAGCACGGTCTTGGTTGTCGAGAGGGCTGAGGAAGCACATACCTTGCTCGTCCAGAGACCGGTCTATTTCATTAGCGAGGTTCTCTCAGAAACTAAGGTACGCTACTCGCAGATCTAGAAGCTGCTATATGCCATCGTCTTGACATGGCGCAAACTCCGTCACTACTTCGAAGGCCACCCGGTGACTGTGGTTTCTTCTTTCCCCCTAGGAGAGATAGCCCAGAACCGGAAAGCCTCGGGTAGAATCGCCAAGTGGGCGGTAGAGCTCATGGGCGAGACTCTCATATGCACCACGTAAGGCCATCAAATCCTAGGCGCTAGCAGATTTCCTGGCTGAGTGGACCAACACTCAACTCCCCACGGTACAGCTCCAGGCCGAGCTATGGACCATGTACTTCGACGGGTCATTGATGAAAATAGGAGCAGGCGTGAGTTTGCTCTTCATCTCACCCCTCGGGATTCACATGCGCTACATCGTTTGGCTTCATTTTCCTGCGTCGAATAACATCGCCGAATACGAGGCGCTCGTCATGGGCCTCAGAATTGCCATCAAACTCGGGGTCCGACACCTTGACGTTCGAGGCGACTCCCAGCTCATGATCGACCAGGTCATGAAGAACTCAAGCTATCGTGATCCCAAGATGGAAGCCTACTACGAAGAGGTGTGGCGCCTTGAGGACAAGTTTCACGGCCTCGAGCTCAACCACATCGCACGCAGGTATAATGAGGCCGCCGATGAACTAGTGAAAATCGCGTCCAATCGAACTACGGTTCCACCAGATGTTTTCACAAAAGATCTCCAGCCGGACGGAGGGGTCGACGGGCCATCACTCGACCCCCCACCTGAGTAGAAGCCCCTTGACTGGGGCTGAGGCCATGCAGGTGGAAGGCTCGACCCCACCACCTGACCCCGAGCCTGACTGGCGTATTCCGTACCTCGAACATCTCCTTCGAGGGGACCTCCCCTCGGATAGGATCGAGGCTCGACGGATCGCTCGCCGGGCCAAATCTTTTGTGATATTTGGCAATAGTAGGAGCTGTATCGCCGCAGCCCTAAAGGTGTCCTCCAATGCTGTATCACAAACGAGGAAGGCAGAAGTCTGACTAAATGATCTACACTCGGGGGCTTGTGGTCACCACGCGGCGCCCGTACTCTTGTCGGAAATGCTTTCTGACCGGGTTTATTGGCCAACCGCCGGGTTTTATTGGCCAACCGCAGTCTCCGACGCCATCAAGCTAGTACGCTCCTGCAAAGGCTGCTAGTACTATGCTCGTCTCCCCATCACATGGCCGTTTGCTGTTTGGGGGCTCGACCTTGTCGGACCCTTGAAAAAGACAACTGGCGGCTTCACCCACTTGCTCGTTGCCATTGACAAATTTTCCAAGTGGATCGAGGCCCGTCCTATTACCAGCATCAGGTCTGAGCAAGTTGTGCTCTTTTCACCGACATCATCCACCGCTTTGGGGTTCTCAACTATATCATCATGGACAATGGCACCCAATTTACTGGTAAAAAGTTTCTGGATTTCTGCGACCACCACCACATTCATGTGCTCTGGTCGGGCCGTAGCTCATCCAAAAACAAATGGCCAAGTAGAACGTGCCAACGGCATGATCCTACAAGGTCTGAAACCCAGAATCTTGGACAAGTTAAATAAACACGGCAAGAAATGGGCTGCCGAGCTTCCCTCGGTCCTGTGGAGCCTAAGAACGACACCGAGTCGAGCCACGGGGTTCACTCCATTTTTCTTAGTCTACGGGTCTGAGGCTATGCTCCCAACTAACATAGAATACGGGTCCCCGAGGTTGAAGGCCTATAACGAAAGGAATAACGACACCACAAGAGGCCCTCGACCAGCTCAAGGAAGCCCGAGATGTGGCTCTGTTACACTCTGCCAGGTATCAGCAAAGTCTCCGACGCTACCACGACAGACATGTCCGCATGCGCGAACTCAACGCCGGTGACCTGGTGCTACGTCGAAGCCAGAACACCAAGGGACGGCACAAGCTCACACCCCCATGGGAAGGGCCGTACATCATCGTAGAAGTACTAAAGCCGGGCACCTACAAGCTATCCAACGAGAAGGGTGAAATCCTCACCAACGCTTGGAACATTGAACAACTACGTCGCTTTTTCCCTTAAAAAGCCTCGAGGCTCTGTAAATTCTTTTCATTCTCATCAATAAAGAATACAGCAGTGTTCAAAGCTTTGTTTCAATAACAACCAGGAAGGATCGACTCTGTTTTCTCAGAATCGACCCTCCCTCGGGGGCTGCAAGGGGGGAACCCCTGACCCCGAAAAAACTTGTACTCTTTTTCAAAAAGAAAGAAAACTACCACTTAAGTCGACAACACTGCGGAGCACCCTGAGGCTCGAAGGGTTCTCAAGCCACGAGATCACTTATGCCTCCGAGGCTACGGTACCTCCACTCAGCCCCTCACGCCTAGGGGCACGACCGCACACTAAGTAGACCTAATGATGGTTCATAACTTTGAAAAAGAATACATCCCCGGTCGCTTAAATCAGGTTCTTACACGATCTGCGAGGCTGCAAGAGCACCCTGGAGCTTGAGGGCAGTTGAGCCACGAGATTACTTACGCCTCCGAGGCTACGGTACCTCCACTCACTCCCTTACGCCAGGAGGCACGACGGCGTGCTAAGTAAATCTTGCGAAAACATGGTTCAAGCGATAAGGGAAGAAAAAATCGAATAGAACTTAAACAACTAGTGCAGGTTTACGTTTCGAGTGATTCATGGCCAACTAGTGCAGGTTTACGTTTCGAGTGATTCATGGCCCCCGAGGCCACCACGACCAAAGTTAAAAACACTAACTTATTACATGGGCCTCTGCGCCCAAATTTGGCTCACAGGCCCTCATTGTCAGCAGGTGGAACCACCTCGGCTTCAAAGAGTTTAGCCAAACGACTTCCAGGCTCCTCGGCGGCTCCGATCAGGCCCAGGCAGGCGTCCTCATTCTCCTCATCCGTCCGATCCGGATCGGTGATGAAGCCATCAGCGACGAGCTCCATGTCGTACACGAACCTGGATCGAACGACGGCCAACACCCTCTTCACACCATGATGAAGGCCGCCTCGTATCCTCTCTCGAACAAGGAGGCCCAGCACCACCATCCAACGGACGAAAGAGTTCCCTGGGGCGTCCTCCTCAGTGTCGGCGTCGGGCTCGACCCCCAGGCCGTCACATACGGAGGCGATGGCGCCCTGAAGCAACTGAGTCCGCTGGGTCTCGGCCTCAAAGAGATTCTGGAATGAGGTGGCTGTTGCCTGAGCCGTCTACTGCTCCTTATCCAACTCTGGAACACAAGTGTCAAGTTAGCACAAGTATGGGACTTCGACACCAAGGCCGTTGTGCAACAAAAAACTTACCCTCGGAGTGGGTCTGCCAGCCCACGACCTCGTCACGAAGTCCCCTACACGTCCTCTCAAGCGCTTGGAGAGCGCCATCCCTATCATGAATAGCCGCCCTCAATGTCTCGATCTCTTGGCGGGCGTTCGAGAGAGCCTCGTCCCTCTCCCGGACAGCTTTGCTCAGCGTCGTGACCTCGTTCTTCAAGGCCTCGAAGCGAGCAGTCACCTGCCCGATCTGAACGTTGAGGGCGTCGCGATGCCTGCTGACATGGGTGACATCCTCCTCAAGCTCCTTCACATGCGCTGATAACGGCGCGAGAGCCTCGCGGGCTTGGGCAGCCTCTTCCAGAGCCCTTGTCGCGTCTTCACACGCCGTGGCCTCGGCCGCCCGGGCTTGCGCCGCCTCCTCCTTCACCGCTACACAGGTGACGCGAAGCTCAGCCGCCTCAGCACTCTGATGGGAAAGCCACTGGTTGGCCTCCTCGACCAGAGCCCGTAGCTGGGATAGCGCCGCCCACACGCCGCTCTCATTACAAATGAAGAGCGACTTGCGGCGAGAACGCTCCTTAAGCTCCTAACAATGGTTCAAAATCGGAGAAATTAGGACCAAAGAAAGGGGATAAAAAGATAGCGAAAAACCATCAAACTTGACTTATCTCGATGGCGTCTAACATGCCTCGCGACAGGGCCTCCGACGCCACACGAAGCGATCGTACCGTGTGCCACCGGAGACCCTCGAGGTACTGCCAGTGATGCACCTTGTCTCCGTCATTTAGGGCAAAGACAGGCTCCGCGCCAGGGTTGGAAGCGTCCCTGAACTTAAGGGACGATCCCCCCCAGCGTGGCAGCTCCTCCTCCGCCCATACCAGGGCCAGCCCAGCGAGGTTCGGCCATCCGGTCGGCGACCCGACCGGGGCACTCTCCAGCGCCGCGGAAGGACCTGCCTCATCCGCAGCTTCGGTCCCCTCGACCGCTGCAGAGGGACCGGCCTGGTCCACGGCCTCGACCTCCTCGACACCCACCACCTGCTTCCCCTTGTTGATGGGGGAGTCGTCAAGGGTGAGGTCGACCACAGTCGAGGTCGGCCCTTGCGCCAGGGCTGGTGCCTCGATCGCTAGCGCCACCACCGGGACCACGGGCGGGGGCACGACCGCCCCACCCTCCACCTCAACCGCCGGCTCTATCGGCGGGTCCTGCCGCGGCTGCAGCTCCCCTGACTGCGCTGCCTCCTGTCCCGCCTCTAGCGGGACCTCCACCACTACCTCTTCAACATCTGCCCGCCTCACGTCGCGGGCGGATGCCTCGGCCTCTGTGGCCTCGACGGAGGCCTGGGCGGTCGACGTCGACCCTGGCTCTGCCCCGCCCGTGCTAGGCGCCGCCGCTTTTGACGGCCCCGACCCCTGTGCGGCAGGGCTGGAACTGGCCGCTTCTTGAGCGCCCGCTTCCGCCTGGGCAGCCGCCTCCCGCTGCTTCAGGTGATCCGTCGCGGCCTGGAGTCTTTCGACCTAGGTGAGGTCATCAGCCACCGTCCGCATGATGACGGCAGCACCCGACCGGAGCGCCTTCACGGGGGTCGGCCTCGCGAGCTCCGCCTTGCGTTTGTGCCTAAGGAGTAAGTAAGTACGTGAGAATAAGAAACAGGACCGCTAAGTAACAAAAAGTGGGGTAGAAAAACTTACCCAGAAAGGGGCAGCAGAGGCCTCGACCCCGGCCGATCGGAGACCCCCGATGGCGCCTGCGGCGGCCTTACCGCCGGCCCCCCGTGGGCCGGATGCTCCTTGGGGCCCTGGTTGGTTGGCCGCCTTGGGCCCTCTGCGCCTCCGAGGCCAGCTGGCCTCGGGTCCTCACGCCCGTGGGCGGCACCATAGATGACGACGCTGGCAGCGCCGTCCCAACCACCGGCTGAACCCGCGGAGCCTGGGCTCGGGGGGGCAGCGTCGTCGACCCCTCCTGTGGGGTCCGGGATGAGGCGGCCCCTCTCGTCGAGGGGCCCACCTCTTCGCCCGCCTCCTCCATCTCCTCCTCTACATCGACGGTCACGGGGGCTAGCCTCGACGCCTGGGAAGTCGACCCCCTGATGGGTTCCAGAAAGGAGCACACATCGGGGAGGTCCGCTAGCCCAATCGCGGTGTCATACCGTGACAGGGCGTCGTCATCCCCGTCACTGTTGTCGTCGTCGTCGTCCTCCCCCGAGACCGTCTCAGAGGGAGACTCCTCGAGGGGAAGCCTATCGAGGCTCTGCTGACGCCGACGCTTCTTCAGCTCCTCCCGCTCCTTAGCCTTGCGAACCTGCGCTTCTTGGCAGCGTCCTTCTTCTTCTTCTGGGACGCCTGCTGGCGTCAAACCTCTCGAGCAGTCTGGTCCTCTAGGAGCGGTGGCCGCGTCTCCCTCACCGCCGACAAATCCTATGCATCGACCTCGACTAAATTAGTAAAAAGAATCCGAAAATAGAGAAAATAAAAAATACTAGCAATAGCACTTACCAGGGGCTGGAATCCCTGGGTGGGCCGCATCGGCACCTTGTCGACGTCCTCCGAGGGAGAAGGACGCGTGCGACATCCTGCTCCCCTCCAACGATGCTTTCGGCGTCATCTGGTCGAGTCAGAGTCGACGCTGCGACAACGGCATCACCCTCCGATGGTGGAACGCCGTGGCCACCGCCGTCGCCGTCAACCCACGCTGGCGAAGCTATCGCAACGCGGTGAGCAGCGGGTCCAGCCGCAGCTTCTCGACCTCCGTGACGTCGTACGCCCAGTTCTCCTCTCAAGCCACCAGCACCCGACCGGTATACCTCGGCAGCTGACTCTCATCATTGCGAAGGTAAAACCAGCCATCGTGCCAGCCGCTATTCGAGGAGATCAGCTGGGCCGGGATATACTGGTCGCTGCGACCAGACCGAACCTGCAGCACGCAGCTCCCCGCACGCACCGCGCACCGCGTCCCTCGCTCCTCCGCCTTCTTGGCGAAGAACTCCGCCCTGAAGAGATGGAGCCACAGGTTCCACCATGGATCCATCCCCAGGTACCCCTCACAGACCGCCGCAAAAATGGCAGCCTGTGCGACGGCATTGGGGGCGAGGTGGTGCAGCTCCACCTTATAGTAGTGGAGAAGCGCGCGCATGAAGGGGCTGGCCGGCACGACGAACCCCCGCTCGTGGAAGCAGATGAAGCTGACCACGTAGCCTTCAGGGGGCGCTGACTCTCGGTGGTCGGAAGACGGCGCGATCCATTCCGGCTGTGACCGGCTCGTCTTCGGCCGCAGCACTCCGTCGTGGACCAACTCTTCCAACCTCCTCTCCATCACCGAGGAGGCGGCCCAATCATCAGCGGAGAGGAGCTGGTCCTTGCTTGCCATTGCCGTCGGGAAGCTACGCAGACGAGGAAGGGCGACGGCGGCGGCGCTGGATGAGGGTAGAAGGGCACAAGGGGGCAGAGAAAACAATCTAGGGTGAAGAAGGCAAGAATGCAAAGGGCTTGTGGTGGAAAACGGACCCCCAGGCCTTGCACTTATAGCCCCGACGGAAGCCCAACGGCCACGTGAAAAGGTAGGAGCAGTTTTTGCATTTAATGCCCTTACCTAACCGTTTCCTCAAAACTCACAGATATGGGCATGTGGCTGCTATCCACGTTGTAACCATCACACCACGTCGCCCACTACCGCGCCAATCTCGCCTCCCCACCTAAAAAGGCGCGTCCGACAAATGGGTAGGGGAAGGATCCACAGACGGATATTCCCAGACACCTGGGAAACGAGCTCCGAGCCCGGTACGAGTCTCGAGGAGGCGAAAGCTGGCCCTCGACTAGGGTTCGACAGCTGCCCTCGAGCGACAGAGTTAGGGACGACCAGGGATGCGCCCATACATGGCCTGGGCTCAAGCCACGCTCTCGAGGCACCCCAAGACGTATTCGAGGCTGTAGGAGAAGGTCGACGTAGGAATCCCCTCGGAGGGAGGCATCAAGCCCTCGAATCCCATCGCAGGGAATCGAGATCCACACGAGCGCTCCTTGGCATTCTTGAGAGCGCCTCTGGGCCTCTAGCTGACTCCTACCGAATGGAGCACGGGCTCACACTCGAATTACCCCGCTAGTAGCTCGCCGGAGATCATCTGAACTCGCCCAAACAGGGGTAGTACGGCATTCCCCACCCTTCCTCCTCTTTCCTAAAGAAGGAGCGTGAGGGTCGAACGACAAAAGACGGCTGAGACTCTGATCGACCCCGTGCGTACGAGGCTCAAGGGCTCGACCGCAACAAACAAAACTTCGAACGAGAAGACATGGATCACGCTACAATTTGAGACCATTCCCCAATAGAACGCATAAAAGACCTCGGAGGAGTCCAAATACTCCACCGAGGCCTCGGGGGCTACACCCGGTGGGTGCGCTCGCACGCCCCCAACGGAAAAAACCACGACGCTACGACTCTAGTTCATTAACCAATGAGCCTCTGAGAGAGTGACCACACACTCACCCAAAGGCTCGGGGGCTACTGTCGATACCTACAGAATAGGGGTACCCACAACCAATGATAAAAAAGAACGAAACGATTAAACCACAGCAAAGACAGCGCACCTCGACCGCTTATGATATGAACCCACTAGGGTGAATCCTGATCTTTCGATGAGAGAAGGTGGATAACTCGATTTGGGGATGGAGATGACGTTCACGGCCCGACTACAACCATCCAAGGATGCTGCGCCTTAGCAACCGATACACCACCTCCAACAGCCGTCGCGATCTTGTGGAACACGATCAACCAAACCACTAGGGTAATTCCTGCAAGCAATCGAGGAACAAGCAAGAACAAGTATAACAAGCAACTCAATTGCAAATATGGAAATGAAAACCAATCTGAAATCACAAAGTTGGGGTTCTGAATCGAGTAGAACGGATGGTCTAGTCGACACACGCGTCTACAAGGAAGTAGCAATGGCTAAACTTTCAACAAAACAAAACCCCATCTGTTTGTGGCGGCTCTAATCCTTATAATACCTAGGGGAACGACTAGGGGGTGTTGGGGTCGTTCTCCAACCCTAGGACACGTCCCTAATGAACCCAACTTGATACATGGGCCATCAGCCCAAAATAGGGTGACACAGCACCAAAGGCAGAAAAGGCCCCGGCGTTGAAACGACGATTGCAGAAGCATCGGATAAGATATAGCCATGAGTCCAGATCCGTTGGAAAATAGACTTGATAAGCTTTCCAAAAAGTGCTAGAATGTCCCAATCCGAGTCCGTATGCGACCGTGGTGAACATCACAAGTTGGAGCTGTCCTGGAGTCCGAATCCAGCCCCAAAACGTGTTGGATTTGATCTCTTTCTTTCCTTGGACCAAAAGTGACGTGGTGTCCAGGTGGAGGACGTTGGGAATACTTGGATCTGGTCCCCAATCAACTTCATTAACCTTCCATGCTTTCCATATGCAATCAAACCTTTCCTTGATCCATGTAAGTAATTCTGACAATAAAAATATACACATTTTATGGTGGAGCACCAATTTATCAAATGCATCAATGATAAGCCTCATATAGAATGGTTGCACCTTTGGTATAGAAGTGGTTGACATGGTCATATTTGAGCCAATGATGTCCTCATCATTCTCCCCTTCTTGATAGCAAACCGTCCTCGGTTTGACCTTTGTTGGAGGATGTGTTGTAGGTAAAAGTGAACCGTGCTCCCCTTCTTGATATTTATCCTGTTGCATTTGGGAAAAACTAGAAAAACTTTGCAAGACATCATTAGTGTTAGTGCAGCCCTCAATTTGATCATGGTATTGTGTCCCAAAAGGATATTTCAGATTAGAGCAAATATAAACTTTATGCACCAAATATTCTCTTTTGTTGTCATATTTGCCAATTGCATGAAGCGAACAATGATTAAAACTTGACAAAATAGAATCAAATTTAAGTTTCTCTTTTAGACAATTTAGATTACACAGAATATCAAATTCAATATAACCCAAAGTATTTTAAGAGGACAACAAATTCAGTTCATCTTGTGCACATGTAATAGGATGAAAAAGCTTATCTTCAGCACATTTGTATGGTTCCAAACCAAAAGTATCACACTTATTTGCTACTTGTGGCATAGGAGTAAAAGAATCATCAACACACAACTCCTCTTTATCACAAGGAACCGCGAGTAATTCATTTTGTGACAAAGGAAAATCAGTACTGGGTTCCACTATTTGTTGCTCTTCATTAGCATGCAGAGTGGACAAATTTTGGACATTATGGGTCACATCATTCTGGCAAGTATTCACAGATAATAGAATCTCTTTTTCAGCATTAAGAGCCAGACAAAACAATTGACCAATATGGCAATATGATTTGCTAATTATTAAGGTTCCAATTTCAGAATTGAGCCCTTTCATGAATCTACTCATAACATCTTCCATGCATTCATCCAATCCACCAAACATGATACAAATCTTAAAATTATTGTAGTATTGTTTCACAGTCTTGCTACCCTGCTTCAAGTTGTCTAATTTTGCAAGCAAATAATCAACATAATATGCAGGAACGAATGCATCTCTAAAAAGAAATTTGAAGTCTTTCCAAGATTCTGGAACTTTGATGTGCCTACAAATGTGGTTCCATTCTAGCAAAGCATATTCAATCAAAATATTAGAGGCAATACAAATCTTTTGTTTCTCGGATAGGTCATGCTCATCAAATTCATTGTCTACTTTTAACTCCCAATCAATGTAAGCTTGAGGATCAAACTTACCATCATATAATGTCAAGTGTTGAATGACATCCTGAATATGAGGGTCTAGTTTCAACAGCTCAAAAATCTCCATATCACCTGCCATGATTAGTAGAAAACAAGAAACACAAAAATAATATGTATCCTCCTATCAACTACTAGGATGTGTCAGATGTAATTCTCTCAAACTCAACTTGTTAAAACAAGCCCTTACAAGTTCTTACCAAGCCAAACAGGAGGTGACGGCAACCAACAAGTCTACAACCGTGGAGTGAAGTGTATCGGTGCCGCAACAACAACACCTGTCAAGCTGTAGTCGAAATATGTGGAGCTATAGGTGGGCTAAAGCAAGGAAGTACTAGAACCACGTTAGTTGTAAGCAAATTGAACAAACGCTCAATGACGTTATTATGCTGGTCCTAGGCTAGTACATGCTAGAGACGCGAGCCTGGCCACAAACGAAGTCACTGAGCAGCAGCAAAGAAGGATCACAAGGACAGGAATAACAACAAAAGAAAAACTCTTCTCTTCTTCTTTCTCTTTCTTTTCTTTCTTTCTGTCTTTCTTTTCTTTCTTTCTTTTCTTTCTTTCTGTCTTTTTTTTCTTCTGTTTTTTTTCTTTCAACTAGCACAAAACTGAAATTTTGCAACAAGAAATAACAAGCTACTTACAGCAATTAAATGTTTCCTTGGGAAGGGTGATTCAGTAGCAAAGTGAAACAAGTGGTTGTTTTGCAAAACCAGCAGACGCGCAAATCTCCAGGGCAATTGCGAAGCGCTCAGAATGAATTTGGGACCAAGCTCTGATCCGTTGGAAAGAGGACAAGTTAAGCTTTCCAGATTGTATTTAAACTCCCTATTCAGACTCCTGACAAAGGAAATATGGTGCTTTTGTTTTCAAGATAAAACAGGACTCCGAATCGAATTCTATCTTGATCTTGTTGGATTTTGTTTTTGTAGATGGAAATATGGACGTGGATGAAACCTCCAAGGACGTGGCTAGGATAATGGTGGTAAACAAAACAAAGGAATTTGAAAATCCACTCGGATTCCTAGAGAGAAACAAATAAACTCAAATCTGCGATGGTGACAGAAACGTGACTAGAACTCGAAACTCTAAACGACTAGACGCTAAGACCAGCAACTTGCACGACGATGCAACCGTTAATTCAATAAGCCCGAACTAAACAGTAATAGTATTAAGCTCAAAGGGGTTTTGGGATTATGAAGAACTAATCTACTAATTTTGTTTTGGCTTTTTCTGGACCATAGGAGATTAAAAACAGCAAAGAACTAGAAGTCTCTCACCGATCAACCTTGCTCTGATTACCAACTGATATGAACCCACTAGGGTGAATCCTGATCTTTCGATGAGAGAAGGTGGATAACTCGATTTGGGGATGGAGATGACGTTCACGGCCCGACTACAACCATCCAAGGATGCTGCGCCTTAGCAACAGATACACCACCTCCAACAGCCGTCGCGATCTTGTGGAACACGATCAACCAAACCACTAGGGTAATTCCTGCAAGCAATCGAGGAACAAGCAAGAACAAGTAGAACAAGCAACTCAATTGCAAATATGGAGATGAAAACCAATCTGAAATCACAAAGTTGGGGTTCTGAATCGAGTAGAACGGATGGTCTAGTCGACACACGCGTCTACATGGAAGTAGCAATGGCTAAACTTTCAACAAAACAAAATCCCATCTGTTTGTGGCGGCTCTAATCCTTATTAATACCTAGGGGAACGACCAGAGGGTGTTGGGGTCATTCTCCAACCCTAGGACACGTCCCTAATGAACCCAACTTGATACATGGGCCATCAGCCCAAAATAGGGTGACACAGCACCAAAGGCAGAAAAGGCCCCGGCGTTGAAATGACGATTGCGGAAGTATCGGATAAGATATAGCCATGAGTCCAGATTCATTGGAAAATAGACTTGATAAGCTTTCCAAAAAGTGCTAGAATGTCCCAATCCGAGTCTGTATGCGACCGTGGTGAACATCACAAGTTGGAGCTGTCCTGGAGTCCGAATCTAGCCCCAAAACGTGTTGGATTTGATCTCTTTCTTTCCTTGGACCAAAAGTGACGTGGTGTCCAGGTGGAGGACGTTGGGAATACTTGGATCTGGTCCCCAATCAACTTCATTAACCTTCCATGCTTTCCATATGCAATCAAACCTTTCCTTGATCCATGTAAGTAGTTCTGAAAATGAAAATATACACATTTTATGGTGGAGCACCAATTCATCAAATGCATCAATGATAAGCCTCATATAGAATGGTTGCACCTTTGGTATAGAAGTGGTTGACATGGTCATATTTGAGCCAATGATGTCCTCATCAGCTTATGGCGTCCGTCTCGTACGAGGCCAGCTCGACGGGATGTCTCAACTGCGTTCCAACTCTGACTCGTACGAGGCACCCCCGATGGGAACGCCTCGACCACGCCTCGTCTCATACAAGGCCCGTACAATAAGGCACCTCGACTGCGTTCCGACTCGCACGAGGCTCGTTCGGCCACCGGTAAATCTCCAACTCGCACGACCCCGGGTCGGTATGCTCGACCCACTCTATTCACCTACTCTAAGACAAAAATCGGAGCATTCAATGCAATTACCTGCTACCACCTACCAACATGGCAACACACCGTGACCGACGTGGGAACAACACCAGTGTCAGTCCTCACTTTTTACCGCCCATCCCGGGATGGGAGGTGAAATCTGTCACTATGCTCACCTTACCACACACTGTTTCATCACCGACCGCCCTCGAGGGAGGATACGACAAGGCCCGTATTCCATGATCTCGGAGATTCGGCCTTATCCGTCCGGCCTCGACCCAGCCTCGACCCGGCCTCGACGACCAGCGCTGGTCAGCAGGAAAGAAAGGCCGATGTGGCACAGGACTCTAGGTCATTTCACTGTCTCGTCCCCAACGTCACCATGGTGTCTAGGGATGGATAGCCATTCCTGGAGCACGCTGCTACAGCCACCTCTACAGGGATCGACAAAACTTCACCTCAAGGCACCCCGGTGCCCCGGCCTCCTCTTACCCTATAAAAGGGCAGGCCAGGGCTCTACAAGGGGACACGAGCAAGACACAAGCCGGAAGCCAGGCGCTAGCAAGCAAAAGGCATACAATCCACAGATCAACATCTCAAGCAACCACCTTTGTACTCTCTCATTTTCCTTTGAGACTTGGGCTCAGTTCCCTCTCTCACCGCTTGTAACCCCTATGCAAGAACTTAGGTGCAAGGAAATACAACACTTCCCCCTCCCCCTAGACGTAGGGCCTTCTTTTGCCCGAACCAGGATAAATCCCCGTGTATTCCCCTTGCATCACCATCCGGGTTAGGGACACACAACACTCACTCATCGGTTTAGGACCCCCACGGGACCAAACACCGACACATACTATAGCAGATAAAGGTAACATGAAAGCATTATAGAGATTTACTCAAATGGAGATGACAGAGCATGATCCTGGTGAGGAATATTTTTATTTTTAGATGCAGGCAATATGAGTATATGCAAGGAACCAAACATGCAATGGATGAGAGAACATAATAAACTAAATAGAAAGGATGCATGAATGATATAAAGTAAACATGCAATGAGATGCACAATTAAAAAGATAACTACCCATTAATTTTAAAGTCCATCAGCAAGACTATCTCACCTTTATTGATCAAACTTACCATGACTCACAATTTGAGATTTGTGAGTAGTGCAACATCCATGGTCGTCACTTAAGATGTGATTTGAATTCTTGTGACGATGACCTTTTTCTCCAATCTACACATGGTTAGAATGATATATATGTATACACAAGCCTGTGAGATGGCAGGGTTCCAATGTTGATGAATCATGAATGTTTAGGTACCCTAGGTTCTTCAATGTGTCTTGTGGAAGCTTGTCGGAAGGTCGAAACGACATTTTTTTGTCCTGTCTATTCCACACTCAACAGAACAAGGGTAATCCTACTAAAGCTAGTGATACACTAACTTAGTAGACATAAACATCATTATCAAAATCTTTACACCAATTGCTTCCCCGGCAACGGCGCCAAAAATGCTTCTTGGTATAAATTAAGTACAACTAAAATATAAGGATTCTGCAAGCACACAGAATGTACCATTGTAGCATTTTACCAGGAGTATTACAGGTATCGTTATTTATATTTTACCACAGGGAAGCAAGGGTTAAAGAATCTGATAATTCACCATCATATATCTACTAATCTAGTAAACCAACTAGACTATAGCAGGGGTATATGAAATGAAAGGATTTATGTAATATGACACACATGGAATAGGTCACTAAAGATATGGAACTAGTTAACTTGGGAGGTCAACGGGTGAGGTAGATTCCTATGATATTCTTATCACACGGTAAAGGTATACCCAACTATACTATGACTTACCACACTCTTGTGCACTTCAGGACGCCACTAGACAGGAGAGAGCACCACAAAGGATACCTCTATTGACGTGACTACGGTCCTACAATTTAAGAACCTGCTCGATAGATATGGACGGGGCTGTCACCTCCCGTAACTACCATACAGCTAGGGAACAGGGTGTACTCATAGGTAGAGCATCGTATAAACACCATGTTTACATGAGGCTTAGCTACTTAGCCCAACCGGTAAAGCCTAGACTAAGCGCTCTATGAACTAGCACACAAAAGCAATGATAAACTCAACTAGAAAGATATATTCAAAGTAAGCATAGGCATGTAAATAAGAGAATAATTATAAGTCTTACAGGATGTTGAAGTGAAGATACAAGGCTTTACCAAGCCTCCATGACTAGATCTGGAACCTTGAGCAAGATCCCAACTTGACCCTCTCTCCCAAGATACTAATCTACTACATTGGAGAAGCTAGACGTAATCCCCTAGAGAGGCCATCCTTTCATGGGACACCTCTCCCCTGATCCCAACTGGGAGATAATGAATTAGGGTTTAAGGGATGCCTCCTCCAGGGGCCAGGGGCCTTGCTTATATAGCTCTCTAGGAAGCACCACAGCCCTCGGATCAAACCGACCTTGATCAATGAATTTTTATTAATCCTCAAAGGCGGTGGAGGCATAATCTGCGAGGTGGAGCCTGATTGGCTCTGCCACTGGGCCGGGCGCCCAAGGAGGGGGGTGGGCGCCCCACTTCTGGGACCGTTTCGCCTCCCGTTTGTTTCTAGAGTCTTCTCGTACCTTCCACATTTTAGAAAAGTTATGTGTAGCCGCTTTGTCCGTATGTAAACCTGACATGTGGGCCTTTCTTGGTTCTTTTCAGCTGACACCCTGCAGAAACAGACATTCACCAAAACTTGTGGAATTCTATCAATAAACCCCATATATCTATGTGGTAATTATGTTTAGGTCCTTTTTCATGTTTTGTTGACAGTTAAAATTGATACTTATCTATCGTCAACAACAAGATAAGTGCATAGTTTGCGCCAAACGTACCATAAGCTCAGAAATCATTTTGGACGCACCTGATGGTACTCCTAGGTGATGAGGCTCAAGTGGAAGCTCAATTTAGTCTATTTGGAGATAGTGCTAATCTTGATGCAAGATCGGTGCACGGTTTGCGACGAATGTTCCATAGGCTCAAAAATCATTTTGGACACAACCGATAAAACACCTAGGTGATGTGGGTTATGTGGATTCTCATTTCGGACCATTTAGAGATAGTGTTAGTATCGGTGCAAGATAGGTGCACAGTTTGCGCCAAACGTACCATAGGCTCAGATATCGTTTTGGATGCACCCAATGGTACTCCTAGGTGATGAGCCTCAAGTGGAAGATCAATTTGGTCCATTTAGAGATAGTGCTAATCTTGATGCAAGATAGGTGCATTGTATGTGTCGAATGTACCATAGGCTCAAAAATTGTTTTAGGCGCATCCCATGGATCTCCTAGGTGATGTGGGTATTGTGGAATCTCATCTCGGTCCATTTGGAGACAATGTTATTGTCGGTCCAAGATAGGTGCACGGTTTGTGCCAAACAGCCATAGGCTCAGAAATCATTTTGGAAGCACTCCATGGTACTCCTAGGTGACGAGGCTCAAGTGGCTGCTTGTTTCGGTCCATTTGAAAATTATTTTGGACACACCCGATAAAACTCCTAGGTGACGTGGGCCATTTGGAATCTCATTTTAGTTCGTTTGGAGATAGTATTAGTGTCGGGGCAAGGTAGGTGCACGGTTTGCCCAAAATGTACCATAGGCTTAGAAATAATTATGGACATACCTGATGGTATTCCTTGGTTATGAGGCTCAAGTGGAGGCTCGATTCGGTCTGTTTGTTGATAGTCCTAATCTTGACATAAGATAGCTGCACGGTATGCGACGAACATACCATATGCTTGGAAATTATTTTGGACTCATCCGATGGTTCTCCTTGGTGACGTGGGTCATGTGGAATCTCGTTTTGGTCCATTTGGAGACAGCATTATTGTTGGTGCAAGATAGGTGCACGGTTTGCGCCAAACGTACCATAGGCTCAGATATCGTTTTGGATGCAACAGATGGTACTATGAGGTGACGAGGCTAAAGTGGATGCTCGTTTAGGTTTGTTTGGAGATAGTGCTAACCTTGATGCAAGTTAGGTGCATGTTGGCACCAAACGTACCACAGGCTCGGAAATCATTTTGGACACACCCGATAGAACTCCTAGGTGACGTGGGTCATTTGGAATCTCGTTTCAGTTCATTTGGAGGCTATCTCCAAACGGACCGAACAGAGCTCCACCAGACCCTCGTCACAGAGGAGTACCATCGGGTGCTTCTAAAATGATTTATGAGCCTATGGTATGTTTGATGCAAACCGAGCACCTATCTTGCACCGACGCTAGCACTATCTCAAAACTGATGGAAATGAGATTCCACATGACTCAAGTTCCATCGGGGGCCTCCAATACTATTTCTAAGCCTACGGTATGTTCGACGCAAACTGTGCACCAATCTTGCATCAAGAGTAGCACTATCTCCAAACGGACCGAACCAAGCTTCCACTTGAGCCTCGTCACCTAGGATTCCCATCGAGTGCATCCAAAATGAATTTTGAGCAGATGGTATGTTCGGTGCATATCGTGCACCTATCTTGCACCGACACTAACACTGTCTATAAATAGACTAAAATAAGATTCCACACGACCCACGTCACTTATGAGTTCTGTCGGGTGCGTCCAAATATATTTATGAGCCTATGGTATGTCCAGTGCAAACTATGGATCTATCTTGTGTCAAGATTAGCACTATCTCCAAACAGACCAAACAGAGTTCCACCAGACCCTCGTCACGTAGGAGAACCATCAGGTGTGTCTAAAACAATTTATCAGCCTATGGTACATTTGACGCAAACCGAGAACCTATCTTGCACCGATGCTAACCTGTCTCAAAACAGATCGAAACGAGATTCCACATGACTCACGTCACCTACGAGTTCCATTGGGAGCCTCCAATACTATTTTCGAGCCTACGGTATGTTCGATGCAAACCGTGCACCAATCTTGCACCAAGAGTAGCACTATCTCCAAACAGAACGAACTGAGCTTCCACTTGAGCCTCATCACCTAGGGGTCCCATCGAGTGCATCCAATACGATTTCTATGCCTATGGTATTTTTAGTGAAAACCATGCACCTATCTTGCACTGACACTAACACTGCCTCCAAACTGTCTCCAAACAGAGCTCCACTAGACCCTCGTCACCTAGGAGTACCATCGGGTGTGTCTAAAACGATTTATGAGCCTATGATACGTTTGACGCAAACCGAGCACCTATCTTGCACCGATGTTATCACTGTCTCAAAACTGATTGAAACGAGATTCCACATGACCCACGTCACCTAGGAGTTCCATCGGGTTCCTCCAATACTATTTTTGAGTCTATGGTACGTTCGATGCAAACCGTGCACCAATCTTGCATCAAGAGTAGCACTATCTCCAACGGACCGAACCGAGCTTCCACTTGAGCCTCATCACCTAGGAGTCACATCGAGTGCATCCAAAACGATTTCTATGCCTATGGTATGTTCGGTGCAAACTGTGCACCTATCTTCAACTGACACTAACACTGTCTCCAAATGGACTAAAACGAAATTCCACATGGCCCACGTCACTTAGGAGTTCCATTGGGTGTGTCCAAAACTATTTTATGAGCCTATGATACATTCAGTGCAAACCATACATCTATCTTGTTTCAAGATTAGCATAATCTCCAAACGGACCGAATAGAGCTCCACCTTACCCTCGTCACCTAGGAGTACCATCGGGTGTCTAAAACGATTTATGAGCCTGTGGTACGTTTGAGGCAAACCGAGCACCAATCTTACACCGAAGCTAACACTATCTCAAAATAGATCGAAATAAGATTCCACATGACCCACGTCACATAGGAGTTCCATCGGGTTCCTCCAATACTATTGCTGAGCATATGGTACGTTCGACGCAAACCGTGCACCAATCTTGCATCAATGGTAGCACTATCTCCAAACGGACTGAACCGAGCTTCCACTTGATTCTCGTCACCTAGGAGTCCCATCGAGTGCGTCCAAAATGATTTCTATGCCTATGGTATGTTCAGTGCAACCCATGCACCTATCTTTGCATTGACCCTAAAACTGTCTCCAAACGGACTAAAATGAGATTCCACATGACCCCCATCACTTACAAGTTCCATCGGGTGCATCCAAAACTATTTATGAGCTTATGCTACGTTCAGTGCAAACCATGCACCTATCCTGTGTCAAGATTAGCACTATCTCCAACCGGACTGAACATAGCACCACTAGACCCTCGTCACCTAGGAGTACCATCGGGTGCATCTAAAATGATTTATGAGCCTATGGTACGTTTGATGCAAACCGAGCACCTGTCTTGCACCGACACTAATAATGTCTTAAAACAGATCAAAACGAGATTCCGCATGACCCACGTCACCTATGAGTTCCATCGAGCGCCTCCAATACTTTTTTCGAGCCTACGATACGTTCGACGCAAACAATGAAACAATCTTGCATCAAGAGTTGCACTATCTCCAAACGGACCGAACCAAGCTTTCAATTGAGCCTTGTCACCTAGGAGTTCCATCGAGTGCGTCTAAAATGATTTCTATGCCTATGGTATGTTCGGTGCAAACCGTGCACCTATCTTGCACTGACACAAACACTGTCTCTAAACGGACTAAAACGAGATTCCACACGACCCACATCAGTTACGAGTTCCATCAGGTGCGTGGAAAACTATTTATGATCCTATGGTACGTTCAGTGCAAACCGTGCACCTATCTTGTGTAAAGATTAGCACTATCTCCAAACGGACCGAATAGAGCTCCACCAGACCCTCATCACATAGGAGTACCATCGGGTGCCTCTAAAACGATTTATGAGCCTATGGTACGTTTGACACAAACCGAGCACCTATCTTGCACCGATGCTTGCACTGTCTCAAAACAGGTCGAAACGAGATTCTGCATGACTCACGTCACCTATTAGTTCCCTCGGGTGCCTCCAATACTATTTCTGAGCCTACGGTACATTCGACACAAACCGTGCACCAATCACGCGTCAAGAGTAGCACTATCTCCAAATGGACCGAACTGAGCTTCCACTTGAGCCTCGTCACCTAGGAGTCCCATCGAGTGCGTCCAAAATGATTTCTATGCCTATGGCATGTTCGGTGCAATCCATGCTCCTATCTTTGCATTGACACTAACACTGTCTCCAAATGGACTAAAACGAGATTCCGCATGATCCTCGTCACTTCCGACTTCCATCGGGTGCATCCAAAACTATTTATTTGCCTATGTTACATTCAGTGCAAATAGTGCACCTATCTTGCGTCAAGGTTAGCACTATCTCCTAACACTGTCTCAAAACAGATCGAAACGAGATTCCACATGTCCGACGCCACCTAGGAGTGCCATCGGGTGCCTCCAATACTATTTCCGAGCCTACAGTACGTTCGACGCAAACCGTGCACCAATCTTGCATAAAGAGTAGCACTATCTCTAAACGGACCGAACCGAGCTTCCACTTGAGCCTCGTCACCTAGGAGTCCCATCGCGTGCGACCAAAATGATTTCTATGCCTATGGTATGTTCCGTGCAAACCGTGCACCTATCTTGCACTAACACGAACACTATCTCCAAACGGACAAAAATAAAATTCCATACGACCCACGTCACTTGCAAGTTCCATTGGGTGCATCCAAAACTATTTATGAGCCTATGGTACGTTGAGTTAAAACCATGTACATATCTTGTGTCAAGATTAGCACTATCTCCAAACGGACTGAACAGAGCTCCACCAGACCCTCGTCACCTAGGAGTACCATCGGGTGCGTCTAAAATGATTTATGAGCCTATGGTACATTTAACGCAAAACCGAGCACCTATCTTGCAGCTAGCACTGTCTCAAAAGCGGATCGAAACGAGATTCCAAATGATTCACGTCACCTAGGAGTTCCTTCGGGGGCCTCCAATATTATTTCTGAGCCTACAGTACGTTTGACGGAAACCATGCACCAATCTTGCACCAAGAGTAGCACTATCTCCAAACGAACTGAACCGAGATTCCACTTGAGCCTCGTCACCTAGGAGTCCCATCAAGTACGTCCAAAACAATTTCTATGCCTAAGGTAGGTTTAGTGCAAACCGTGCACCTATCTTGCACTGACACTAACACTGTCTCCAAACGGACTAAAATGAGATTTCACACAACCCACGTCACTTAGGAGTTCCATCGGGTGTGTCCAAAACTATTTATGAGCCTATGATATATTCAGTGCAAACCATGCAACTATCTTGTGTCAAGATTAGCGGTATCTCTAAATGGACCGAACAGAGCTCCACCAGACCCTCGTCACCTAGGAGTAGCATCGGGTGCGTCTAAAATGATTTATGAGCCTATGGTACATTTGAGGCAAACCGAGCACCTATCTTGCACTGACGCTAACAGTCTCAAAGCAGACCGAAACAAGATTCCACAAGACCCACATCACCTAGGAGTTCCATCGGGTTCCTCCAATACTATTTCTGATCCTACGGTAAGTTCGACGTAAACCATCCACCAATCTTGCATCAAGAGTAGCACTATCTCTAAACAGACTGAACCGAGCTTCCACTTGAGCCTCGTCACCTAGGAGTCCCATCGAGTGTGTCCAAAATGATTTCTTTGTCTATGGTATGTTCGGTGTAACCCAAGCACCTATCTTTGCATTGACTCTAACACTATCTTCGAAAAAACTAAAACAAGATTCCACACGACCCCCGTCACTTACGAGTTCCATTGGGTGCATCCAAAACTATTTATGAGCCTATGGCACATTTAGTGCAAACCGTGCACCTATCTTGCGTCAAGATTAGCACTATCTTCTAACACTGTCAAAAACAGATCGAAACGAGATTCCACATAACCCACGTCACCTATGAGTTCCATCAGTGCATCCAATACTACTTCCGAGCCTACAGAACGTTCGACACAAACTGTGCACCAATCTTTCATCAAGAGTAGCACTATCTCCAAATGGACTGAATCCAGCTTCCACTTGAGCCTCATCAGCTAGGAGTCCCATCGAGTGCATCTAAAATGGTATCTATGCCTATGGTATGTTAAGTGCAAAACGAGCACCTATCTTGCACTGATGCTAGCACTGTCTCAAAACTAATTGAAATGAGATTCCACATGACTCACGTCACCTAGGTGTTCCATCGGGGGCCTCTAATACTATTTCTGAACCTACGGTATGTTCGACGCAAACCGTGCACCAATCTTGCATCAAGAATAGCACTATCTCCAAACGGACCGAACCGAGCTTCCCCTTGAGCCTCATTACCTAGGAGTCCCATCGAGTGCGTCCAAAATGATTTCTATGCCTATAGTATGTTCAGTGCAAACCGTGCACCTATCTTGCACTAACTCTAACACTATCTCCAAACGGACTAAAACGAGACTCCACATGACTCACGTCACTTACGAGTTCCATCAGGTGCGTCCAAAACTATTTATGAGCCTATGGTACATTCAGTGCAAAACCGTGCACCTATCTTGCATCAAGATTATCACTATCTCGAACCAGACTGAACAGAGCTCCACCAGACCCTCGTCACCTAGGAGTACCATCGGGTGCGTCTAAAACTATTTATGAGCCTATGGTATGTTTGACACAAACCGAGCACCTGTCTTACACTGATGCTAACACTGTCTCAAAACAGATTGAAACGAGATTCCATATGACTCACGTCACCTAGGAGTTCCATCGATTGCCTCCAATACTATTTCCAAGCCTACGGTATGTTCAACGCAAACCGAGCACCAATCTTGCATCAAGAGTTGCACTATCTCCAAACAGACCGAAGCAAGCGTTCACTTGAGCCCATAGTTTTTCAAACCAGACCAGAGATCCAACCGGCGAGGCCGTCGGTTCAATGGTTCAATGGTCAAACCGTTCAGAACCAGTTGAACTGCTGGTTCGTTAGTTTTGGACCGGTGAATCGAACCGGCCACAAATACTTTGAACCGGTGTATATATATATGATTTAATTAATAATCAACATTGATGCAGTGTATATATAATTAAATAATTGATAGATGGAAATATAAGGTTCACAATACAAAGTGCGTGATAACAATATAACATAAGGTTCATCTTGACACAACACAACGATAAGGTTCACAGGAACATAGTTTGAGTGTCTCACAGTCACAGACTCATAGGTTCATAAATTCAAATATCAAGTGCAGATAATAAGATAGAAACACATGAAGCATGGTCTTTTTTTTGCCTTTGTTTGATGTGGGTGCAGCGGCAACACGCAGAGATGGGGCTGCATTAGTATTGGTGACTTCAACAACATCTTCCTCTCTAGGTTCTGGCCCATATGGGTGGCCTTCCTCATACTCCTCTTGCATCTTCTTTTTATTCTCCTTCCAATCTTCCAGATTTTGATACATTGTATGCTCAACCTCAAGATCTACCTTCTTACATCCAACTACATTACCAGGGTATTTGGCCAAATGTTCCTTGAAACGATGGATTCCTCCCCCTAAAAAAGTACTGGCACAATACATGCATTTGATCTTCATTCTTCCTCCTTCCACAATCCGTGTACAATATCCCCATGCTGGATCAGTCTTCCTTCTTGTCCTTCCTTCCATGGCAACATCTTCGGATGGAGTTGAATTCTGGTTAGAATTATCAGTACCAACTGGAGTTAGAGTAGGAGTTTGTGAAGAATCCACTGTGTCTGAAAAAATAGAAAACAAAAAAAATATTAAGGCTAGTTATCAATAATCACATGATTGAAAATGTTCAACTAAGTCACAAAGTATCCAGATCTGGACATTCCTAAGATACAGTACTATAAAACTTTATTTGAAGAAAAAAGGTATGGCAACACTACGAACTGATGCATATGTATGATATCAGGTAACACCACCATCGCCATTTGAACATTTTGATATGTAGGCTAATATACAAATACAATACCTACTTGAAAGCTCAGGATGATAGGATCAGTAGCTCACCACTTCCAGTTCTAGTAGCCATTTTCTTGTAGCCGTGGAGTGGAGGTGGAGCAGAGTAGCAGGGTAGTAGTGTAGCACAAGAGCAGCAGCCTGCCTGCTCGGAGCAGAACCATAGAAGCCTGCAGCCCCCCTGCTCGGCGCTCGCTCGTAGCAGCAGCCTGCAGCCCCAGCTGATGGCTGATGCCTGCCCAGAGCAGCAGCCGCCGGCCGCTGGCTTGCCGCCCGTTCGCCTGGAGGCCGCAGCCGGCGCCCTCGTGCAGCAGGAGTAGAGCGTAGAGTAGAGGTAGAGCAGCAGCCACTCCCCGCCAGCCCCCGAGCCCCGATGCACCGCCGGCCCAGGCTATGCACCGCCACCGCCCAAGGGGCCAAGCCAGATGCAGATGCGCCGCCACCCAAAAATGAGATGCCAGTTCCATTCCTTCACGTGTACAGGCTAGTAGTACATTTTAACACTTTTGCAACAACAACCTCGAATGGATTAGCTTCTCCTGAACCCATCAAGGTCATTTTTGGATAACTTAAAAAACCGGCCGGTTCACATG
Organism: Saccharum spontaneum; assembly: GCA_022457205.1. Taxonomy (NCBI): domain Eukaryota; kingdom Viridiplantae; phylum Streptophyta; class Magnoliopsida; order Poales; family Poaceae; genus Saccharum; species Saccharum spontaneum. The sequence goes on along the minus strand of CM039610.1, from coordinate 23,228,816 downwards.
GAACCGGCCGGTTCATCGGTTTCGTTAAAAACCGGCCGGTTCAACCGGTTTTTACCGGTCCGATTGCATGAATGGTCTTTTAAGTGAACCGGACCGGTGTAGGCTCTAGTTCGATCTTTTAGTGGTCGGACCGCCGGTCTAGTTCGGTTCGAAAAACTATGCTTGAGCCTCGTCACCTAGGAGTTCCATCGAGTGCGTCCAAAACGATTTCTATGCCTATGGTATGTTCGGTGCAAACCGTGCACCTATCTTGTACTGACTCTAACACTATCTCCAAATGGACTAAAATGAAACTCCACATGACTCACGTCACTTACGAGTTCCATCAGGTGCGTCCAAAACTATTTATGAGCCTATGGTACCTTCAGTGCAAACCGTGCACCTATCTTGCGTCAAGATCAGCACTATCTCGAACCAGACCGAACAGAGCTCCACCAGACCCTTGTCACCTAGGAGTACTATCGGGTGCGTCTAAAATGATTTATGAGCCTATGGTATGTTTGACGAAAACTGAGCACCTATCTTGCACCGATGCTAACACTGTCTCAAAACAGATCCAAACGAGATTCCACATGACCCACGTCACCTAGGAGTTCCATCGGGTTCCTCCAATACTATTTTTGAGCCTACGGTACGTTCGACGCAAACCAAGCACCTATCTTGCACTGACACCAGCATTGTCTCAAAACTGATCGAAACGAGATTCCACATGACTCATGTCACCTAGGAGTTCAATCGGGGGCCTCCAATACTATTTCTGAGCCAACAGTATGTTCAACGCAAATCGTGCACCAATCTTGCATCAAGAGTTGCACTATCTCCAAACGGATCGAAGCGAGCTTCCACTTGAGCCTCGTGACCTAGGAGTCCTATTGAGTGTGTCCAAAATGATTTCTATGCCTATGGTATGTTTGGTACAAACCGTGCACCTATCTTGCACTAACGGTAACACTGTCTCCAAACGGACTAAAACGAAATTCCACACGACCCACGTCACTTACGAGTTCCATCGGGTGGATCCAAAACTATTTATGAGCCTATAGTATGTTCAGTTCAAACCATGCACCTATCTTGTGTCAAGATTAGCACTATCTCCAAACACACCGAACAGAGCTCCACCAGACCCTCGTCACCTAGGAGTACCATCGGATGCGTCTAAAACGATTTATGAGCCTATGGTACGTTTGACGCAAACCGAGCACCTATCTTGCACTGACGCTAGCACTGTCTCAAAACTGATCGAAACAAGATTCCACATGACCCACGTCACCTTGGAGTTCCATCGGGGGCCTCCAATACTATTTCTGAGCCTACGGTATGTTCGACGCAAACCGTGCACCAATCTTGCATCAAGAGTAGCACTATCTCCAAACGGACCGAACCGAGCTTCCACTTGAGCCTCATCACCTAGGTGACTGTAATGGATCAACACGATTATACAAGATTAAGTAAGAAAATCTTCCGCCGAGGCAGATAATTTACTAAACTTGAGCCTATATAGCCCGAGATTCTGTGAAATCATGAAAAATTTCAAACCAACCAACATACAAACCAAGATCGTACTGGTTTAGCAATCACCGTCACATGTTACATAAAGTTTGCAATGATAGTTGAATACATCGGAGTTCAGAACATAAAGTTATTACAAACCAAGTTCAAATTAACATAGCGGAAGCAAGTAGTTTTAAAACCACACGCACACACACATTTAGTTCAGATACAGTGCAAGCAGGTAGTCATCTCCAACAAAATCATCAGATGAGAGATACGGAGTGACCATTGCCCTTGGTCCTAGTTGTCGCCCATCGCCGGATACAGGCAGTTAATGCAATAGCCATAGTACATTTGACCATTTGCAACAACAATGGGAACAACACCTTGAGTACGAGAAGGTACTCAGCTAGACTTACCCATCTTAAACCAGAAATAAGTGACACCAAGGAGCATGCAAGGCTTTCTTTAGTGGGGTTGGCTGACTCAGTTGCGAAGAGCATAAGCTACTATGAAGATACTACTTTAAGTACGTTGCATCATCTTTATTATGACCTATCCAACTAGGTAAGCACCTATACTATAGCAGTCACTTGATTAACCAATACATCCAGTTACAACTTTAGATTTAGCATGTCTAATACCATCCAATAACCATCAATGTTCCATCACAATTACTACGATGTCGTAACTCGAGTCAAGTGCTCACTATCCAGGAGCGATGGCGATTCGAATCGATTCCTAACTAGCTGGTGATTTATTCCTCATACAAACCACACTCACCGATCAAGTGAGCTACAGATCACCAATGACATGATTCCGGTAAACGTCACGGGATAAACTGGGGCCGCAGTACCCAGGGACCGCCTGACTGCCAGGACGCACCTTGGGCTCACTCTTCGCGTCCCTGTCATACTCCCTTCAGCACTAGTACGCGCACTCATGTAGGTCCCGGCCTGAATCATGTCACTAGCTTCACGGTCGAAAGGTACTTTATTCGGCCAGCTAAATGTGGGGCATGCGTTCAACATGACAAGAGGGACAAGCAACGATCGGTCCTTAATCGACATAGACGGAAAACTAACCGCACCCCAGAACCCTGTCTGGTTGCTTCCAACTTTTCTGCCCAGTCTCCAATTCTCCATCAACACATGGTTAATTCCAGGATATCACACTTTTCATAGCTAAATTCTTTCAGTGACCACCTATCAATGTAGGTGACCGGAAATCACCGATCGCTACCGGTCTAAGCAAGGCTAAGCAATTATTCAATCCTGACCTAACAGGGTAACAGATAACCAGGTGGACAAGGATAGTAATAAATGCAACAATGGTTTCACTCAACTCCTATAACTTAATGCATCAATATGTAACTCATATATAAAGAATTGCTTGAATAAAATAGGGAATTTAGAATGCTCCGGGGCTTGCCTCTTTCAAACGAACTAGGCTGGTGATCTACGCACTCGGGCAAGTCCTCTCCTTGCTCCTCGTCCTCGGGCACCTCCTGTGCCTAGGGATCTTGCGGATCTGTCCCGGTCTGTTCTTCCGGCACTGCTACTGGTGACTCCTCCTACGATCCTGTCTGATGCAATTGCATAAGTAAACATGCAAGCGGTGCATCGGATGCGGTGGAATGCCATGCTTATGATGACACGATATGCGGATGAGCACATTGAAACTTATCGAGTGGATTAGAGGCAAAATCTTTTCTACAAAGTAGTCCACATCATCCAAGACTACTCATTAATCAAGCAAGTCATCTTTTTCATACCATAGCTAGCATATAACCCTATCATAAGTGCCACTACTCTTCACCAACAACACTACACTAACTTTTCAAGTGACAGTAGCAATGTGGTTGGGGTGCTTCAAACATACACCAAACACTCCTTAATACTTCTAATTATTCATAAGAATGACGTTTTATTTCCTATTTAAACTAGGGTTACAACAGCGACAAGCATTTCTGTTGCCTAGAAAAATATACAAAAATTACAGTAGTGTTACTCCAAATAGCACACCATAAAAATTTTAGGAGATTTGGATGAGTATTACAAGCTACACAAAAATGACAAGCTCTAGCATGATATTGAGCATGAAAATACTTTGTACTATAAAATGTGTCAAACAACAAATTTAAGCACTTTTCAACAATCTACACAGTAAATAATCACCACACAAAAATTATCATAGGCATGTTTTATTCATATTTTTCCCTCTATCAAAAATAACAAATCTAGGCAATAAATAGCACTTGAACTAGACATCAATAATTTTACACAGAACATGCCTAGCATATATTTTCCCAGAAACTACATAACAAAAGAAAACTAATGCAAGTGGAACCATATTTTTCTGAGCTTTCTATGATTTACTATGCATTTCTTAAGAAAACAGCAATTATAAGGATTAAATAAAAACTCTACAAAAAAGTATTTCAAACTTGACATGAAACAATTTTACATCATAGATCTGGTCTTAAGAAGTCTACCAAAATTTGTTTCAAAACTTTTGGAGCTATAAATCTTGAGATATGATTTTTGAAAGCTTTTTCACAATTTCTGGAAATCTATTTTCTTTAAATCTAAAAATCCACACGGTCACAAATGCTACGCGCACCCCGCTGCTACACACCGGATCAGTGCACCGAGATAGACATGCGGGCCCAGGGGTCAAACTGGACCCACTAGTCAGCCAGAGAGGAGGCCGGGCAGGAGCATCGCCGGCCGGAGCTCATCGGCGACGAGCCCACATGTGACACGGGTGGCACCAGTGTGCTCAACACCCTGAGCCACACCGATAGGTGCCAACAGATGGCCGGGTAGCTCACCGGAGCGACATGCCGGCGAGCAGCGGCGAACGGCGGCGCGGCTTGCTGTCGGGCAAGGTGCTCCCGGCCACGGGGAGGCACGGGAAGGAGCGCATGAGCTCCGCGATGCCGAGGTGGAGGCGGTGCGCACGAGAGAATGGGGAGGAAGGGGGCAGAACCGTGCTAGCGACGGTGGACCGCCATGGCGGCCACGCCGGAGATGGAGAAGAATGCCCGAAAGGGCTTTACCTTGGCATTTCCGACGGTGAGAGAGGGCGCAATAGCAACAGCAAGGGGAGTTTGAGCGGTGGGCAAGACGAATTGGGCACGGGTGGAACAACGACGGTGATAGGCGGTGGTGGAGCTCGGAGGGCCGGCAATGGCGCGGTGGCCACTCTGCTTGCTCTGCAGCGCTGCTGGCGAGAGGAGGCAAGGTGAAAGGGAGAGGAATGAGGGTGGAACGGGCGCGGACGGGCTTAAGATGGCAGGGCGCGGCTCGGTGGGTTGCTCACGGTATCTTGTAAGTTGTCACCACTTTATTTCGAGTGACTCGATCCTTAGTATCCAGAACCCGAAAGGGTTGCTCACGGTATTCCAAGTCTGTTTGATCTGAATGCCCTGAGGTTCTATTATCTCTTCCGGAACATGCAAACACTTCTTCAACTGTGATACATGGAAAACTGGAAAAGATCGAATGTAACACCCTAGGTGTTTGTCCCTCACTAAGCAGTGGGTTTGAGCTCAAACATGACAGATTAAGTGGAGATGACAATGTCAAGGTCAACCTATGGAGATGAGCCTAACCTAAAGTTGGATGTTGCACCATTGCTTTACATATAGGCCCCTTTTCAAGATATATGCTTGGGTGGTGTTATTGCAATATCTTCATGTGTCTCACCTTGGTATCTATCTATATTGATCCCTGGAAAAGTTTCATGAAGTTTGGAATAAAAAAGTCACATGAAATGATAAGTTCTATTCCTATTGGAATTGCACCACTAAGTGAATGGAATTATAGACCGTCAACCAAACCTTGCAAACTTATCCAAATGACTCTAGATGAACTCTACAACAAAAGTCATGAAGGGTTCATGTTGAGCAAATGTCAAGAAAATGCCTTAATTGGCCTAAAACTCTAGTTTAGGCCTTATTGAGTTGCTACTTTGACCAAAGTGAAAGTTTGACTCCTATACCAGTTATGAGGTTTGACCTTAAACAAAAGTTGTAGCTCATCTTATATAGAACAAACTTTGTTTAATGATCAAGAGCTAGTTTGGCCTCTAATCTAGTCAAATAGTGCTCACAAGAATCAACTCAGTGCTGTTTTGGAGCTCCAAAAATTTTCTAAGTGTTGGACTGTGGTACAGTTTTAGAGTATGTGAATTTGGAGCCCTGTAGAATGAAAACCATGGCAATCCAGACCAAACTTGTATAATAAAAGTGGAGATCACATGTAGCTCTACAACTTTTATTAGTGAAGTTTTTGCAAACACCCAGCGGACTAAGAGTTATAAGGGGGAGAAGAATGCAATTTCTGTCGGCTTGCAACTAAACTGCAGGATTCAGCTTCGGGTACCTCACTTTGAAGCTTTATATCTTGCAACCCAAGCTGATTTAGACCTTGATCTTTTAATAGAAGTTGTAGTTCAGGTTGTGTACTACAAACCTTGTTCAAACCCCACGGCCTAGTTCAGCTTCTAACCTAGTCAAATAAGGAACCCAAGTTTGAACTTACTGCTGTTTTCAGACTCGAAAATATTCTAAGTCTAGAATTCATAGTCGTGGACATTGGCATGCCGCGTTCTCCAAAATTTACTAAACAACTTGAGTTGAGCCAAAAACAAAAGTCGGAGTTTACATTTTGAAGTAGGACATACCAAAAGTTGGATTTGATTTGACATGTTTTGGCGAACCATTTGGAACCTAAACTGAGGAGGGCTTAACCCTAATCAAATCGTTGACAGTGTCAACTTTGGGGCTAATTACCTCCTAATTTATGGCACTAATGACCTTGGTCCCTTAATCAAATTCGTAGAGCATCACTTGGAAAACAATTTTGATTCAAGACTCTTAGCCCAGTTCGGCCCATAGCCAGCCCAAACGCGACCTCCAAGTCAGGCACAACGTCGCCCGCCAGGTGTCCGATGAAGTGCCGCATTGGACGACGCGCGTCCTAGACGTGTCCACCATGCGAGCCGAGCGCCCCACCTCCTCTGAGCTGTGTCGGCCACCTTCCTTACGCTCTTGCGTCGGTCCGGAGGGGCACAGAGCGTCCTCATTCACTTCCTCGCTCTCTCTCGTCTCACCTTCGCCCTCGAGCTCGCAAGCGCGAACGCCGCAACCATGGCCGGCTCCCGCGCAGAAGCGCGGCTGTAGCAGGCACCGCTCTGCCCTTCTCCCTTGCGCCGCGTAGCCACGATGCTCTCCGCTCCAGGTGCTGTGCGCTCGTCAACTCTAGCTGCCAGAGCGTCACCGTCACCGTGCCGCTCGGAGGGGAGCCACCGACGCCCGTGGCCAGGCCACGTCGGACCACCACGGTGCGAGCCGTGACTACCCACGGGAGCGCACAAGCCCCCTGATGCTCGCCCGCCATTTCCCCGGCCATTGCAGCCGCCGGAGCCAGCCTACTACTAGCCACCGCCACTGCAGGTAGCTGGAACTCGTGGTCAACTCGCCTCGGGCCGCCGTAGAGCGAGCCAAGGCCACCAGAGGGTGCGTGCGGAAGCCTAGATGCTCCCCCGCCCATCACCGCCGTCGGCATGGCCTCCCTCCGCCGGAAATAGTGAGCCCCGATGTCCTCTGCTCTAAAATCCCGTCAAGGGCTTCGGGCAAGAATTCAACGAAAGGCAAGGGCCTAGCTGCAATGTCATAGACTCATATGAATAGTACCTAAAGGACCTAGTTGTGGTAGTTTTTGCTGATTTTTGGAAATTCATAGTAAATCATAGGAAATTCGTAAAATAGCAAATAAGGACTTTTTGGAATCCTTGTGAAATTCTCTATGCAGTGGATCTATAATATGTCATGTTTTAGTTTATATTTTTAGCTGTAAAATAGATCTATGCTTCTAGGTTTTCAATGCTAGTTCTATTTGTCATTTTCATAACTGCAGTTGTAGGGCTCCAAATGAAGTGAAAATTTTGTGGCATGCCACTCATGTGATTTTTTATGTGTGATAAAAATTTCATGAATTTTGGTGGTAGTATGAGTGAGTTATTGATTCATCTTGCTCTCACATGAATTCTTGTAATAGCAATTTGTCTGTTTCGTAGAGATTGATATACATGTCCAAATGATTTGAAATTTGGATAGTATACTATTGAGAGAATATATGGGCCACTGTAATTTTGGTAGAATTTATTGTGCACTTTTGATATGTGTTCATAATTCCACCTAATTATCTAAATAAATTAAGAAAATGTATTAAAAGAATTTATTTAGTATTGGACAATATGTTTTCTGGTGTTCATTAGTCATGTGTGACATGTTGGTAAAGTTGGTTTTGTCCAATTATGTATTTGCAACATATGTTAATAATTATTTCTTGCAAATGTGATTTCTGGACAGATTTGGAAACTTAGCAAAGTTCTTCATGTTAATGATATTTTATGAGCATCTTGTCTATAGAAAAGTTGTATATAATTCATGTATCTATCCTGTGTTAAAATTTGGTGGCATTTGGTCAAGTAGTTTTTGAGTTATAGATGTTTAAAGTCAGGGCCCAGATTTGGTTGCTCTCTATTTGGAGCAGACCAGATTCTGTAGTTCCATTTTTTGACCTATTAAACTTGGGAATCAGGCTTAGGTGATATTAAATGAATTGTATACAATTTCATAGGATTTCCAGAATGTCTTGTTGCACATCTTTTGGAGTTGTGGATCTCCAGTTATGATTAAATTACTCAGCTGCTGCTCTGAGGTCCAGAAAGTGGCAAATTCTAGTTCTAGTGCTTTGATTAACTTTGCCATGCTTGTGTATTGAAGTGTGACACATATCTTTGATGGTACTTGGGTTAGTACCCTGTGATCTTATGAGACTTGTGTCTTGATTGATGTGCTTGCCCTCTTCTATGTTATGCCTTAAGTGAGGATCTAGTTAATTAGCTCTAGGTGCTTATAAGAACTGTGGTATGCTTGTATGATTACTTTGTTTATTGCATTTCTATGTATTCATACATATGCATGGTTACACCTCATTTAGGTGTGCTAGCTGAAGCACGTGAAGGACCTGATGTGGAGCCAAACCAGAAGATGATGTTTGGTGGATCCATCCCGAAGATGGAAGAATCCTCAAGTTCATACATGGAGTGGAGATGTTCCGCAAGATGGTGCAAGCTAACTTGACTGACTTGAGTCGGATTCCAAGCAAGCCCTAGAGCATTATAAGCCTCCTACCTTCAAAGCAATTAATTCTATATATGTTATAAGTATTGTTACATTAAGTGGTAGGAGTTGGTTGGAAACCCTTGCTGCATAATATCATTCCTTGTCCAGATATATGAATCCTTGAATCCTACATAGACTAGGATCGAGTAGATGCTTAGCCCTGCTTTAAGTGGTAGAAGTCAGGTGATTTCCTTTCACCTGTGAGATGTAGGGATATTCATATATGGCACGGTTGGCTATATTTGCTATCGTGGAAAGAAATCAGGTGTTAATAAAATGAAATGAGACCGGGCGGGATGACGATAGTGAAGCAACAAGGCATGGAGGTCTTGGGTGTGGATCTATCCCCATCTGAGTCGTTTAAGGACCGATTCGCTGTACGTCCTTGAGTCATGTTGAACGCAGTCTAACACTTAGTTGGCTGGATAAGTTGTTCCGACCGCGAAGCCGAGTAATACAGTTCAGGCCGGGAATTGAATGGTAGGTCACATCTTGGAGGTAGTAAGGATGTGCTTGGGGACATTGGCATGAGACCAAGGGGGGTTAGAGTCTCTATCACCTGGTAGAGTGTTGCCCTTGGGGATGCGGCATCAGTCAAACCCACGACTCCTGAATTGTACGAAAGGTGGCTTGTGCGACCCTGGCTGGGGCCTACGCGGTGTTAGAAATACCCCTCCAGCTAGATAGGAACTCGATTCGAATCGCCGTCGCTCTCGGTTAGTGAGCACTTGACTTGAGCAGCGGCAACGTAGATTCCATTAAATTGAACGGATGGTTAATTGGATGATGATGTAAATGTTGCCTCAATTTATACCTGCTATGGTTAATATTGTTTTCTCCTAATCAAGTGAGTGCTCTAGTACAGGTGCTAATATAAATGATAGGTTAATGATGATTAACTTGATGCTTAAGCATTAATGATTACTTATCTGTATTAAGCTTTTATGCAAAATGTTGTCAAGCTAGCCCACTTTATATCAGCCTTGCATGATCCTTGGTGTCACCTTATTTTGGGTTTATGACGGGGAAGTCTAGCTGAGTACCTTCTCGTACTCAGGATTTTATCCCCACTTGTTGCAGGTTGTGATGTATCATGGCGACTGCAAGAGTTGGTTGGCTCCTGCCTTAGTGGCGGAGTGTGATCACGGGCATGATCCTTCTGAGTTATCTTCTCTCTAATGCTTTTGTTGGAAGTCGACCTTGGTACTGGCATGTATTTGAAATAAGGGTGTTGTTAGTTTCAAATTACTTTGCTTCCGCTACTTTTCAATGTAAGTTGTAATAACTATGTTGAACTCCGATGTATATTGGATTACTTGTGAAATGGATGTAACATGTGACTTGTTATGTTGAATCACTATGGTCTTGGATTGCATGTTGGTTGGTTTGAAATCCCTCATGATTTCATTCGACTACCGAAGTTATATGGGCTCAAGTGTGAGAATTTGATCACTTCGGTGATTGTTTTTATACTTGTGCTCTTATAATTTGGACGGTTCCGTGACATCGAACTCATCGCTTCTGGTAGTTGTAACTTATATGCTACTGTATCCTTCTTCTCTATGATTCTGTATGGTCCTACAAATCTAGCAGTGAGTTTCTTCTTGATTCCAAACCGTTTCTTCTTCATTGGGGTAACTTTCCAGTAGACATAGTCACCAACTTGAAATTCTAGCGGTCTCCTTCTCTTATTTGCATAACTCTTCTGACGTGATTGTGTAGCTTTCATGTTTTGTTGGATAATACGAACCTTTTTCTCAGCCTCATCTACAAAATCGATCCCATAAAACCTTCTCTCTCCAGGTTTGACCCAATTTAACGGTGTCCTACATTTCCTGCCATACAATGCTTCAAATGGAGCCATCTTGATACTCTCTTGGTAACTATTGTTGTAAGCAAACTCTGCCAAAGGTAACCATGATTCCCATGAACCTCTGGATGATAACACACAAGCTCTAAGCATATCTTCAAGAACAGCATTAACTCGCTCTGTCTGCCCATCTGTCTACGGATGGTAAGCTGTACTATGAATGAAACTAGTACCCAAACCTTTATGAACATGCTCCCAAAAATAAGCGGTAAACTGTGAACCACGGTCAGACATGAGAGTCTTCGGTATACCATGTAATCAGACAATCTCAGCAATATACTTCTCTGCATATTGAGGTGGTCGAAAAGCATTCTTGACTGGCAGAAAGTGAGCTGATTTGGTAAGGCGTTCTACAATTACCCAAATCGAATCATTTCCCTTTGGTGTGGTGGGAAGACCGGTGATAAAATCCATACTTATATCATCCCATTTCCAATTTGGTATGGACAAGGGTTGCAATAGTCCTGCGGGTCTCATGTGAAGAGCTTTCACTCTGCAACACATGTCGCAACAGGCAACATACGCTGCAGTCTCCTTCTTCATCTTGGTCCATCAATAACGAGGTCTCAACTCTTGGTACATTTTACTACTTCCAGGATGGATAGACAGCTTAGAATGATGAGCTTCATCCATCAATTTGTTCTTGAGCTCTTGATCCTTGGGTACTACCAGAGGTCCTTAAACCATAACACCCCTTGTTCATCCACTCTAAAATGTTTAGTCGGTTCCCTCTTTATTTTCTCCTTGATATGAAATATTCCCTTATCTGTTTTCTGACCTTCAATGATCTTGCTCTCCAAAGTACAACTAATCTGAATATTATGCAATATAGCAAGATGTAACAAACTGAACCCATCTTCAAACAACTATTGCATCACAATAGAATGTGACTTCCTACTTAAGGCATCTGCTACTACATTTGCTTTTCTCAGATGATAGTGCACATTCAGGTTATAATCCTTTATCAGCTCTAACCATCTTCTCTATTGCATGTTCAACTCAGACTAGGTAAAGATGTACTTGAGACTCTTATGATCTGTAAAGATATTGCACACATTTCCTAGCAAGTAGTGTCTCCAAATTTGTAGAGCATGCACAACTACCGCAAGCTCCAAGTCATGCGTAGGATAATTAACCTCATGCTTCCTCAATTGACGTGAGGCATACGCAATGACCCTTCTATTTTGCATTAGAACATGTGGCAGAATCGCCCAATCTAATGCCCTCCCAAGAGTACTTGTCTTCCATTAGACACTAAGTACCCAAGAGAGAACACTAAAGTACGCGATTCCATCGAGCACACCACAAGGAAGAACTCGAAGATCCACATTTTTACATCAGGATCACAATGAGAGAGTAAAGCTTACAACATCCTTACCATTTCTTACATCACTTTTAGTACAACATCAGAGTAATTCATATGCAGTTATAATAGCAGAATATAAAACATTATCAGAGTTCAACGGAAATGAAACCATTTAATGACAAGTTAAACATTAACATGAAGAACATTCATATGCATGAAAGGATAACAAGTTAATAGTATTTTCCTTGTAAAAGTTTTGGTGAGAGTTTCATAAATAAACTCTACTCCGCATCGCAAAGGAAATCCTCGCTGAACCCACCAGGAGGTTTCCACACACAAGTGTCAGCTTATCAGCACCTGCCACCTGCAACAGGGTAGAACAAACCCTGAGTACTTAATTGTACTCCGCAAGACTTACCCGTTAGGAGGAAAGAAAAGACTCCAAGGATCATGCAAGGCTTTCTAGCTTGTGGGTTTATAGCATTTGCAAGAAGCAACACTAAGAGTGTGTCCTTAATTTCTTACTTTGAGTAGCCGTATTTTATTTCTTATCCAACCTTCTATGTAAGCACCTAGTCTACAATCAAGCAGGGTTGAGCAAACATAAACCATTTCTTCATCTTTCGACTGTCAGTTCTTACTACGATGCCAGAGCGTAGTCAAGCCATACCGTCACGCAGAAACGGCGATTTGCGAATCAATGTGCCCAGCTGGGTGCCCAAAAACACACACCTTGCTTGTACCCCGGGCACAAACAAGACCAACCCGTTCCACTCCTATCAAGGGGTCCAGGTCCCCGTCCAAGCTCAGACTCTAAGCCCCCAACACTGCAGGCCCGGCCTCAATATGGTGCTTAGACCTCCTCAACCCAATATATATAACCACCCTAAAAAGCCTGTCCAGAAAGAGTCAGAACCCACGACAGGAGCGAAACAAGTCTTCCCGCTCCCATAAGCAAGTATATGCTCGGGACAATACTCTTTGACTTGACCAGGGTCCATGCAATGAACGGTCCTTAATTGACACAGGCGGAACAAATGCAACCAGAGCCCGCTCTGTTGCCCAACCAGGTCCAAGTCCATCCACCTCGTTCCGCCCGGTCTCCAATTATCCATATACATTTATATTTCATGTGATAATAAAATGATAATAGTAACAATAATATCTTTTCCTATCTCTCGCGAGTGACAGGAAATCACTCGACTTCTACCGGAGTCCTGTAGCATAGCACTCTACACGATCCTGCCATACTAGTAAGACTCATGGGATCAGGATGTTTATATGCAAGTGGGTTTCATTCAACTCCTTCAAACTTAATGCACAACATAATTTAAAGTGCAGAATAATAGGGGTTATGCACCGGGGCTTGCCTGGGTAAAATAACCAAGTTAGCATAACATCGATGTGACACGATCATCAAGGCGCCCTCTTTTCCGCTGCTCCAGATGACTCCTCGATCCATCATCGTTCCTATTATGATATGCGTGGATGCAACAGAAACATAAATAATCAACGATGACTGAAATACTTAAGATACGAGTACGCCCCTCGGGCTAACAAACTAGCTCATAGACTAACGCACTAGGCCACGTATCTCTGTTACCAATTAACGCACCATTTTTGAAAGGTTATTTTTGCTATACAAACCCATGGTTTCACTTTACTTATTTTCTCGATTTAGTATTTATTAGAACTAAGGCTCACTAACGACCTTAGACACTAATTATTTTGAAGCTACACAATTACCGTGAGTACCTAACAATGCATGGAGCCTACTGTACAAATTTCAGATTCAACAGTATTAGCAACTTATCATGGAAATTCCTACAACTTGCCATTTTACAATATCAATTACCTTAAATTAATTATATAGCTTCCAAGAATATTATCACCCAATGTGAACAAAATATACTAACAGGTAGATCATGTTTTTAGGAGACTAACAAAACTGGTTTCACTATTTTTGGATTTCTATACTATTTTATATTGATTTTACCAGTTCACAGCATTATTAGAAAAGGAAAACTAGTTTACTACGCTGGACAAGAGAGAGAGAGAGCCAGTGCCAGACATTCGGCATAGTGGCCCAACGCGGGCGCGGCCGCGCACAGTCGGTCGGCCTAGCAAGCGGCCCAAGACGGGAGCCCATGCCCGAGCTTGCATTTTTCCAATGGAGCCCCTAGACTAGCAGGTTATTACGCAGCGCCCGCGAGCACTATTTCACTAGAGTGGAGGTTTGCGTTAAGGACCCTGAAGTACCTCGTCTTCACAAAGGGGCAGTCCCCGGCGTCCCCGCGCCGACGGCGTGGCTCCGGGCGGCACCGGGCGATTCCACCGGCCACCAGGAGGTCGCTACGGCGCACAAGGCGGGCCGACGAGCATCTAGGAACAGAAGTGTAACCCCCGATGGTGATTTGGTGGCTAACGGAGCACTACCGCGATCTGGCCACGGTGACGGGCGGAAACAGCGCCTCTCCGGCGATGGCGAGGCCGTTTCGGCACTTCTAGGCTTCGACGAGTCAAAATAGCTGGCGCTTGAGCATGAGCAACTTACCCCAAAAGCAACTATGCTGACAGTTGAAACGGAGGGAGGCGGAGGAGAACCGGCCGCATGCAATCAGCTAGGCTGCGCTTGCTCCAAGGTTGGCACCACCGCGTCAGCTCAACAACGGCGAGGTCACTGATCAAACCAAGGGAAGCACGGGCATCAGGACGTCAAAAGAAGCCAAACAGCATGAGGACTTGAACCAATTCCAAGGATAGGAGCTTACCCCCAACCGACCGGAGCAATCAACCGGAAAAAATGGCCGCCGATGGGGAAACTCCAACCTCTACCTCCCTAGGTGCATGACTGTAGCCCGATGCTAGTGGCGTGGCTAAGCAACCTCCATGGCAAATCACGGGTGCAAGGAATCGGACTATAATCGTCCGAGCTATGTGAAGTTGGGAGTCGCAAGCGGCCCGGCCATTGAATGCGAAAGGTGCTCTGCTGCGCCACGCGGTGGAGGGTAGCGACAGCTAGGGGGGTTCGGTCGAAGGCCTCTGCTGGCTCACGCACAGAGCTAGCGGTCGCAGAGCGGGGATAAGTACCCACGAGCCCGTCGGCAAGCGCTTGGGCGGGGCGGCACGCCAAAGGCGTAACATGAGCGACGGGAGGGGAGTAGCGACAAGGGCGTCACCGCAACGAGACAACAGACGCAGGCAGCGCTGGACTCGCTGGCCACTCCCGGACACGACGTGCACAGGACAGGGGGAACACGTGAGGCAGAGGGCATCCCTAACGCTACTGTGATCAAGTCAACGAGACCGGGAGGGCAGCCGCGCGCAGTGGGTAGGGCAGCGGCCGACTACGGCACCCAGGCCCGTGGCTGGCTGGCAACCGGCGCCACGGCCAGCGCGGCAAAGTCCCATCCAGGCCATGGCCCGAATGGCCTCTACTGGCCAGCGCGGCAGCCAAACAGGGACGCAGGGGAATGCGACGGCGCAGCGATGGCAGGACGCAAGAGTGCGTGCGCTGTGGGCGACAACGCGCAGGGCCTCCTAATAGACGAAGCGACGGCCAGGGCAGAGGCAGGTGCCCACCACAGCAAGCATGATTGGCCACGCGCGCATCGCCGCTTCACACGGGCGAGCAAGGCGGCAGCAGCCCTGCCCCACGCCGCAGTGGTAGCCGAAACTGAAACGTAGCGGCCAGCGGCGGCTGGGCCATGGCCAAGCCGAGCAGGCTTGGTTGGCCCGCACTAGGCAAAGCGCACACGCGACGGCAACCTCGGGGAGATGGTGACCGCGCACCCAAGATCGACAGCCGGGACCAAGTCCAGCACGAATCCTAAAGCGAGTCAAAAATAGTTGATCGGTATGTTAAGGATGCACTAACTCCCCTAACCCAAAGCCGGTACAAGCGCCTTGGTAGAGGAGCAGCCTTCAGCGCTAGAGAGGGCCAGGCGCAGAGTTGGAGCTATGCCAACCAAGCACTACCAACGTCACTCCCAGAGTGCGGACCGAGCCGAGCAAAACCCAAGCTAGGATTATTGAGCAAAAATTACGAGAGCGCTGAGGCACCCAACAAGCCTGCAACCAACTAAGGAAAACTTGATATTATTACTTAAGCATTTTGGTTGGGAATCAAATGTCAACAAGACATCGTCATTACTTCTCTCAGTCCTGAACGAGATCTAGAGTTAAGGTAGAACACAATTTTGAAATTGATTTTCGGAGCTAGCAAAACTCTAGCTAACAATATTTATTCCCCAACAAGAAGGTTGCACTTCCATCTACGCAACTCGCGCATAAACTTTACTTAAGCGCAAAACCCAAGTTACGTTTTTATTTTTGTTATAAAAATTGCCTTTCAAGCCAAATGATTAAAGCAACCTATTGTTCTATTTTACTAATTAAGGTTTCATGAGCATGTTTTCAAGTAAACCAATTAACCGCCATTATTTGTTT
>CM039610.1:23183625-23212402 GCA_022457205.1 Saccharum spontaneum | reverse complement strand
AAGTGCTTCGAGGGTCCTTCCAAAGGCTTTTTAAATTAAGCGTGGTGCTTAGGTTAAATTGTCTTCCTTAACCCAATTAAGACATGGAGTCTAGTTTGGTTATTGAACTAAAAATGTTCTTTAGTAGATACTGGTTATTTTGTTAGACCAACCCCTGCAGAAAACTCTCAAATCCAATTTGGGTAAGTCAAGAGATGAACTCACTCGGAGATAAAGCAAGGCATATGATGAACTCCAACAACTTTGCACAAAAGATACAGCTCATTCATCATCCAAGGAAGAATTGTAAGTATCAAATGTCATTCACATTATCTTTTGCTGCAAGTTACCTTTGCCTTGAACCATGTTAAAGTGCCAAAAAAGGGGTTGTTAGAAAACATGATAAACAAATCTTATTAGCATAGATGAAATTCAAATAAATAGTGGATAATAGCCCATAGTTTGAAATCATTGCAATCCTTGGGTATGTGTCCACTAATATTTTGCAGGAAAGAAAGATATTATGATGTGCCTGTTCATGGTTTGGTTTGACAAGCCACCACTTTAGTGATGAACAAAGAAGAGACGAGTACCATACGAAGAATCTACAACAAAAGCACTCACTTAATGGAAGTGGATGAACAAAGCAACATGTCATAAGCAGTGTTGAAGACAACCTAGCATTGAGCCTTCCCAAAACTCAAGCTAGGATGCCGATGAGGAGCAGGGCACAACTCACCTCATTTTAGCAACAAAAGACCTGCTCTCATTATTCTTGAAGACACCATCTTGCACGTCAGCGGCAAGGACAAGGATGGCATGCATCCTTGTGTCAACCAATCACCAATCAAGGGCTAACTACTGACCAATCCTTGAAGGACCATGATTATGGTTGCAAGACGATGTCCCTAAGCCATTGGAAATGAAGCCTGCATGCAAATATTAATGAAGCTCCTTCCTTGATCATCAAGACGGATGGCGTATCATTGACTGAACAACTCTTCACCATCCTGCTAGAAGACAAAGACCATCAAGGAAGAACTCGAGTCTACATCTCCAATGAACATCAATTCGTCAACCAAGACTCAACAAAAATCAAGAATTGTTGATGAAAGAAGATCATGCAACTATCTGTATCCTCATCACCTAGATTGGACAGTCCAAAGAAAAGTAGAATACAAAGGAGAGATCTTTTCTCAATGGATCTAGAATCAAGAGCCCTCTCCGATAGATTTAAGAACAGAGGACGAACAGTGTCTAAGGACATGGAGTTATATCACACTTGGAGGGATGATTCAACACTCACACTTGGCTTCAAGCGACGAGCGACAACAAGGCTCAAGCTTGGGGGAGAAAGGCCATCAATTCCTCTAAAAGATGATCCAACAATGCTCTTCCTCCTCCCAAGCCCCTATCGCTCTGGCAAGCTGAGAAGAAATAATGAGTGGAGTAAAAGGTCTGGACACAATAAAAAAAAGAGAGAAGAGGAAGGAGAAAGAAGGAGTGCAAATCTAGAAGACAAGATGCTCATGAACAAGTCAAGGGAGAGAGGTGCACCGAGTGAGGCAAAATCCAAGAAGGAAAGGACCACTAGAAGCATCTACTCTTCATCACAAGGTGCTCCAGTTATAAAGGTAACATCCTAAGGTAAGTGGTCATTATTTATAAAGCTTTACCATGACTCTGGTATGCACCTAAAGAAAAGAATAAATATGTTCGAGTTACAACTTGCTTGATTCAATCTGACTAAACATGTCTTGTTTCTTAAGCTTGTTTATAACATCACAATCTTGATTTCATAGACATAATTAAATGAGTTAAATGTTGCATCTTTGGGAGATGATTGTCTTAATCCTAAAAATGTTTGATACATAAATGTAAAGTTCATAATTCTTCCATTGGTTAAGCAATTCCACTCTTTTTGACAAAAGTATTTAAATGCTACATTCATGCCCGTCCTTCTAATCTTGCCACCCATAAAATGAACAACACACATTAATCTCATCATGTTCAATGTGCCTAAGGTTAAAGAAGAATAAATAGGGTTATGGTTTTGTTGGTGTTTTTCCACCAACAGGACCTATGCACTTGATCTCTACCTTGTCTTTGCAAGTATGACACACTTCAAGAAAAATGAAGGGGAATTAGTTGATTTCCAAAACCCTACAAGTAAGAGTCTGAACCTGCAACATGCACACTGAAAGAGATGTTGCCAGCTTCCACAATTAAAGTTTCAGTTCAAACTGCTGAAAAAAACATGGGTTTGTACCTTTGAGATAAGATGATGCACCTAAGGAGTGAACATGACAAGAAGTCCTGTTTGGAGGACTTGAATCGCCAAATCCTCACCACGGAGGTAAACTTGGTAGTTATCCATATTTCTTTTTCAGCATTGCATAAGTTTTTCCTTTACCATATTTACTTATCCACATTAACATAATCAATTCTTGTTGCATATTTTACTTTGTTACATCTGCATTAGAAAAGAAAATAAATATGTCTTGCATTGCATCTCAAAACTGCTACGCCCCATGTGAATAAATTTGCGATATAAAACCCATAAGTCTACTTGCTGTGGTGGCATAAAAATAAAATAAATATGCATTCATCATTCTTTATAATTTCTTGCATAGTGTAAAAGTACAAAAATATTGCCAAAGAGATCCTGCTAGAAAGATACATTTTTCAAGAGGTTCTAGATGCCCAAGGCTTAGAGGTTTATCACTAACACTTAGTCAGTTCCATAAGCTTTGTTATCTATTTGAGCTTCACAGAATTCAAAGGATCAAACAGACAGAAGGACAATCTATCCCCTGTAGGAGTGTTGTCTCAACCATCATCAACATAAACACTCTGACAGAGGAAGAACATCTCCACTGCCTGTCAACTTCATCAAGCAAGACTACGTCAACATCCAGCTTGGGGGAGAGCATCCCTCATATATCCAGCTAAGTTTTTTCTTACCTATCTATTTACTTATATATTTTTTCTTTGATATATGAAACAAATAAAAAGATGCATAACCTTTAGAAAGCCAAATAAATGTTTCCCTTTCTATATATTTATGTATGATCTTTAAGTTTGCTAAATAAATATAGGAGAGTGCGCAAAGTTTTACCTTGCTAAAGTGAACCCTAGAATGATCTCTTACATGGAAATGATGAATAGTTGCTCTGTCGTAATTCCTTTCAAGTACCTAGTTTTCAACCTCGAACTCTTCTAAGTTTTGGAACACAATTGTTTTGATCTAAGATTTGCTCTGAACCTAAAACTTCTAGGTAGCGAATGCTTGATCTAAGTCTAGGTAGTTGGTGGATATGATATGGGAAAGTTTGAGCTGTTGTTTATCTTATTCCTAGAGATACTAGAGTTCTGGAGAATTTATCTTTTGAAAACTAAAAATATCTACATGATGAGTTCCTGTATGACGAGAGTTTAATTCCTACCACAGCCATATATACATGCTTACTAGATTAGGAAAGACTTTCACTTGTTAGCTTAGCTGCTTGTAAGCATTGAGTGTGGTCGGTCTGTGTTGACCCTAGGGGATTAGTCATGCGGTTAAAATCAAGATTCACGTGCACTCCACCTACTTATGCTGCTTCTACCCTGGAAGTACGCATCTAAATATTTTCCATTAGACACAACCCACCAAGTTGTTTTGCTCCTACACTAGGAGTGAACAAAACCTTTCATCCATTGCTAACCCCTTTTGTTTTAAGCTCTAGTATTTCCATTGCTACCACTTATCTATGTTTCCAAAAAGATACTTAGGAATTATTCCACCATATTCAGTTGTTTAAAAAAAAGAAAAAAAGAGAGAGAAAAAAGGGGTGATGAGGACATCCTCCACTATTACCCGCTGGCAAAGACGCAACAAAAAAGGCTAAGTAGCCTAGTTGTAGTCGGGCGGCAACTGTGTGAGCCTCTGAATAATCCCACCTTACTTAGCTTGGGAGGAGGAGGCCACCTTAAAAAGAGAGAGCCACCCTTCCCCTATCAGACTAGTCTTTTAGGGATATTGGGTCTTTCTCCGAGTGGGTGTGCATAAGAACTGTTGGGGTCCGGGCAACCTTAATTTATTGGGCCTCGGCCAATCCCACCTAGGCCGGATGTATCATTTGGTATCAGAGCTGGGCCCTTGTTTAAGGGGGTGGGAATGATGAGGACATCCTCCACTATTACCCGCTGGCAAAGACACAACAGAAAAGGCTAAGTGGCCTAGTTGTAGTCGGGCGGCGACTGTGTGAGCCTCTGAATAATCCCACCTTGCTTAGCTTGGGAGGAGGAAGCCACCTTAAAAAGAGAGAGCCACCCTTCCCCTATCAGACTAGTGTTTTAGGGATATTGGGTCTTTCTCCGAGTGGGTGTGCATAAGAACTGTTGGGGTCCGGGCAACCATAATTTATTGGGCCTCGGCCAACCCCACCTGGGCTGGATGTATCACTGATAAGAACCCGCTGGGGTTTGATGGCCGATCTTTCGATGAGAGATCATGGCGAACTCAATTGGTGGAAAAAGATGACGTTCACGGTCTGACTACAACGATCCAGGGACGTTGCGCCTTGGCAACCGATACACCACCTCCAATGGTTGCCGTGATCTTGCGGTACGACAACCAGCCACTAGGGCACCCGTCCTGCAAGCAATCGAAGAACTCGCAAGAACAAGAGAACAAGTACTGAATTACTAGATGTAAATGAAGGTTTCAAACTCAATCTCCAATGACGTGGGGTTCCGAAGACAAGTAGACGGGCAGCTGATCCAGCACGCGCGTTTATAGGCAAGTAGTGAAGGCTAACTTGGTCTAAACAAAACCCACTCTGTTCTGGCGGCTCTAGAGACATATAAGTAGATGAGAGGATGACTAAGGCAGTGTTTGGGTTGTCCTCCAGCCCTAGGACGCGTCCCTAATGGACCCAACTCATACATGGGCCAACAGCCCAAAAATTAGGTGACGCAGCACCACAGACAGAGAAGGACGTGACAATAAAACAATGACTGCATGCGCCTCTGACGTGATATGGATATGAGGTTGGATCCATTGGAAAGTAGACTTGATAAGCTTTCCAACAAGTGCTAGAACATCCCAATTGGAGTCCGTATGAAGTCATGGAGGCCATCACAAGTTGGTGCTGTGCTGCAGTCCGAATCCAGCCAACGCGAGTCCGTTTCCCTTTCGGTCTTCTCCCTGATTCCTAATCAAAACAAGAGTGCACGTGTCTCCAAGATCTAAACATGATGGACAGGAGCTCAAGAAGGAACTCATTTGATGATTAAGTTGACGAACGCGAGCACGAGTAAGAGGACCAGCAAGAGGTACTGGTATCGGTGTGGATGCATCGTTGGTGTTGAAGTCCTCATCATCCTCCCTTTCTAGCATTTGAGTCGTCCTCGACTCAAGCTCATCTTCCTCACCCAAATATGGCTTTAAATCTGCAATGTTAAATGTGGGACTAACCCCAAAATCTGCAGGAAGATTAAGCTTATATGCATTCTCATTAATTCGTTGCAACACTTTAAATGGTCCATCAGCTCTAGGCATCAGTTTAGATTTTCTCAATTCAGGAAACCGCTCCTTTCTTAAATGCAACCAAACCAAATCTCCAGGTTCAAATTTTAATTCTTTGCGACCTTTATCACTAGCAAGCTTATATTTAGCATTCATACGCTCTATGTTTTGTTTGGTTGTCTCATGCAGTTTCAACATCAATTCAGCACGTCGCTTAGCATCAAAATTTAACTTTTCTGAAGTTGGTAAAGGCATTAAATTAATAGGAGCACATGGCAACAAACCATAAACAATCTCAAATGGACACATCTTTGTAGTAGAATGCATTGAACGATTATAAGCAAACTCAATATGAGGTAAACAATCTTCCCACATCTTAATATTCTTCTTTAAAACAGCCCTTAACATAGTTGATAAAGTTCTATTCACAACTTCTATTTGACCATCAGTTTGGGGATGACAAGTGGTAGAAAATAAAAGTTTAGTCCCCAATTTAGCCCATAAAGTTCTCCAAAAATGGCTAAGAAATTTAGCATCTCGATCAGAAACAATTGTATTTGGCACACCATGCAAACGAACAACTTCACGAAAGAATAAATCAGCAATATGTGTCGCATCATCAGTTTTATGACAAGGTATAAAGTGTGCCATCTTAGAAAATCTATCCACAACCACAAAAACACTATCACGACCCTTCCTAGTCCTTGGCAATCCCAACATAAAATCCATAGAAATATCTTCCTAAGGAGCATTGGGAACAGGTAGAGGCATATACAAACCGTGTGGATTTAACCGTGACTTAGCCTTTTGACATGTAGTGCAGCGAGCGACAAATCTCTCCACGTCTCTCCTCATCTTTGGCCAAAAGAAATGACCAGCAAGGATGTCCTCCGTCTTCTTTGCTCCAAAATGTCCCATCAAGCCACCTCCATGCGCCTCCTGTAGCAACAACAAACGAACGGAGCTAGCTGGAATGCATAGCTTGTTAGCTCTAAACACAAAGCCATCATTTACAAAAAATTTATTCCATGCTTTTCCATCTTTACATTGCAGTAACACGTCCTTAAAATCATCATCATGCACATATTGTTCTTTGATTGTTTCCAAACCAAAGATCTTATAATCAAGTTGTGTCAACAAAGTATATCACCTAGACAAAGCATTCTCTTTTCCTTTCTTGTGTTTGATTACATAAGGAAAAGATTCAATAAATTCAATCCACTTAGCATGTCTATGATTCAGTTTTCCTTGACTACGAATATGCTTCAACGATTCATGATCAGAATGTATAACAAATTCTTTGGGCCACAAATAATGCTGCCATGTTTCTAATGTCCGCACAAGAGCATACAATTCTTTGTCATAAGTAGAATAATTCAGCACAGGTCCACTTAGTTTCTCACTAAAATATGCAATGGGTCTTCCTTCTTGTAATAAAACACCACCCAATCCAATTCCACTAGCATCACATTCAAGTTCGAAAGTCTTATTAAAATCAGGAAGTTGGAGAAGAGGTGCATGTGTCAACTTATCTTTCAACATGATGAAGGCATTCTCTTGTGCTTTGCCCCAATTAAAGGGCACTCCCTTCTTTGTAAGATCATTCAATGGTGCAGCAATGGTGCTGAAATCCTTCACAAAACGGTGATAGAACCCCGCAAGTCCTAGGAAACTCCGCACCTGTGTGATAGTCTTTGGTACAGGCCATCTCTGTATAGCTTCCACCTTGGCTTGATCAACCTCAATTCCCTGTGGAGTCACAACATAGCCAAGAAAAGACACTCGATCGGTACAAAAGGTGCACTTCTCAAGGTTACCAAATAAACGTGCATCTCGTAGAGCATCAAAAACAGCACGTAAGTGAGCTAGGTGTTCATCCATAGATTTGCTATAAATCAATATATCATCAAAGTAGACTACAACAAATTTCCCAATGAAAGCACGCAAAACCTCGTTCATTAATCTCATGAAAGTACTAGGTGCATTAGTTAACCCAAAAGGCATTACCAACCACTCATATAAGCCGAACTTAGTTTTGAAAGCAGTTTTCCATTCATCTCCTAATTTCATACGAATCTGGTGGTACCCACTACGCAAATCAACTTTGGAAAACACAATAGCACCACTCAATTCATCAAGCATATCATCTAAACGGGGAATAGGGTATCGATATCGAATGGTGATGTTATTAATAGCCCTACAATCAACACACATACGCCACGTTCCATCTTTCTTAGGCACCAAAATAACCGGAACAGCACAAGGACTAAGAGACTCACGCACATAACCTTTGTCGAGTAGTTCCTGCACTTGCCGCTGGATTTCTTTTGTTTCCTCTGGATTTGTCCTGTATGGCGCACGGTTTGGCAAAGATGCACCAGGAATAAGATCAATTTGGTACTCAATCCCGCATATAGGTGGCAGCCCCGCTGGTATTTCACTTGGAAACACATCAGAATACTCCTGCAAAATGTTAGCAATAGCAGGAGGCAAAGAATGCTGCATATCGTGAAGGGAGATCAATGCATCTTTGCATACTAAAGCATAAGCAATGGAAGCTGATTCATTAAACTCATTTATATCAGATTTAGTAGCAAGCAAACAAGTCCCTTTCAATTTTATCTCATTCTTGTCATCAGCCACAGATTTGTCACTTTTGTTGTTCTCATTCTGAACCTTTGCAGCCGTAGCAACATCATTTTGCATAATAGCTTCAGGAGACATGGGATGCAACACAATTTTTTGATCATGGTATAGAAAGGAATACTGATTTGTTCTACCATGATGCATATAATCTCTATCAAATTGCCAAGGTCTACCTAGCAGAATATTACAAGCTTGCATAGGCACAACATCACATTCCACAATATCTTTATAGGATCCAATGGAAAAATTGATTCTCACAAGTCTAGTTACCTTTGCCTTACCACTATTGTTTAGCCATTGAATGTAATAGGGATGTGGGTGTGGTTTGGTGGTAAGCGCCAGTTTTTGCACCATATCGCTGCTAGCTAAGTTGTTGCAGCTACCTCCATCAATGATCATGCGGCACGAACGCTCTTTGATGACACACTTTGTTTGAAACAATGTGTGTCGCTGATTTTGCTCTGCCTTCTCCATTTGTGCACTAAGCACTCGCTGTACAATGAGGCTCTCATAGCGGTCTGCTTCACCTGCATCAATATGTTCTTCCAAGTGTCCTTCACTACCTACATGGTCAGCTGCAAGCAATGCAAGTGTATCTTCATCAAAATCACTAGCAGATGAATACTCACCGTCATCTTTGACGACCATAACGCGCTTGCTTGGACAATCATGAATCACATGTCCATATCCCTTGCACCGGTGACATTGAATGTCCCTTGTTCTACCTGTAGATGCCATGGAAGTAGCACTCGCAGCAGGCGTTGTGGCTGTCTTTGTCGCTGAGTTTGCAGGAGTAACGCGAGGCTTATCACTGGATGATGGCATAGGAGTACGTGTAGTCGTGCGGGGCTACCACGAATTAGTCCTCCCTGCAGAAAAATTAGTCTTGGCACTGGCACGTCGCCCCTGCACTTCTCTTTCAGCTTTACAAGCAAGATGAAACAAACGGGTTATGTTAGTATAATCTTTATAAGCAAGGATGTCCAGGATTTCACGATTTAGCCCGCCCAAAAATCTAGCCATAGCAGATTCCTCTTCCTCCTCTAAGTTACAACGCAGCATACCCATTTGTAATACCTGATAATATTCTTCTACACTTTTGGCACCTTGTCTCAATTGCTGCATCTTATTTAACATATCACGTGCATAATAAGAAGGAACAAATCTAGCCCGCATGACTCGTTTCAAAGCACCCCAAGTTCGAGGTATGTTATCAGGATTTTTCTTGCCATGTTCTATCCACCAAACGGAGGCAAAATCGGTAAACTCACTAGTAGCAGCCCTAACACGAGTATCCTCAGGAAAATTATGACATGCAAACTTTTGGTCAACGGCAATTTCCCAAATAATGTACGCATCAGGATCATACTTACCATCAAAAGGAGGTATTTTAAATTTAATCTTGCTGAAAGCATCATTATTATTGGGTACCTCACGTCGGCGGTGACCACCCATACCTCTACGATTATGGTGTAGATGACGCCAATGACGAGCATCCTGATCATCACGTTCAGTATCAGCAGTATAATCTTCATCATAATTATCTTCAACTCGCTCTTCGTCCTTCTTGTCTTCATTATGCCGCTCTTTGTCTTTTGTGTGGAAGTCATCAAAACGGTTCAAAAGGGCAGCAAGGCTTTTGTCCATACGAGCCACAGATGCCTCCAACCCTATAAGCTTGGTGGAGGTGGTAAGTTGTGCTGTCTCCAGTTGCCCAATCTTGTCATTGGTCACTTGTAAATCGTTATTAAGTCCTTCTGTATGCAGCTGCACTTGCCTTGTAAAAGGTTGAATGATGCCCTTGGTACGAGGAGATTGTGGAATCTTGTTACCGTCCTCTGATCCTGACATGGTTCAACAAAACAAAGTGGAAACAAGAAAATAGGTGAAGAAATAAAAGCCCTACAACTACTAGGATGTAGCTACAGC
The DNA here is from genome assembly GCA_022457205.1 of Saccharum spontaneum. NCBI lineage: Eukaryota > Viridiplantae > Streptophyta > Magnoliopsida > Poales > Poaceae > Saccharum > Saccharum spontaneum. Next base: position 23,202,336 of record CM039610.1, on the reverse strand, counting down.
AAGGCGCTCACTCTCAACCTGTTTATCAAGCTCTTACTAGTTCTTACCTTGCTCAACAAGAGGGGTCGACAACCAGCAAGTCTGCAACCTTGGAAGAGAGTGTACCGGTACCGCAGCAACAACACCTGTCAAGTTGTAGTCGTATATGTGGAGCTGTAGGTGGGCCAAATGTAATACCAAGGAAAATGATAGCACCACATTAGTTACAAAAGCAAGCTGAATAATCGTTCAACGGTGGTACTATGCTGGTCCTAGCCTAGACCGTGCTAGAGACACGAGCCTGGACACAAGGAGATCACAACACCACCTAGCAAAAGAATCAACACAAAAATCAGCCCCCTTTTCTTTTATCTTACTTCTTTTTCTTTTTTTTTTCTTTCTTTTTCTTTTTTTTTCAGGGGATCCTCAAAACTAATTATATGAACAGAGAGATGACAAATGAGCAATTCACCACACACACACACACTCTCTCTCTAGAGTAAGCAAATCTCGTATAAAAGGTATATTAAGTCGTTCGGACTCGATCACCGAAACCAACTCAGACTCGGAATTGAACGCAGAAGCAACTCAGGTTCGGAAGGAAACTGGATACGAGGGTAGTACTCGGACTCTAAAAAGAACATGAATCTGAAACTGATATAGTAGTGCACGGTTGTGACTAAAACATGACAAGAACTCGAAACTCTAATGGAATAAAACTAAGACCAGCAACTCGACACAACCGATGCAATCGATGACTCAACAAGCCCTAACTACGTAGTACTATTCAAAGGCTCAAAATGTCTATAGGATTACAAAACCTTAATCTACTATTTTTTTGGCTTTTCTGGACTATAGGAATTAAAACAGGGAAAGGATTGGAAGTCTCTCACCGATTAACCTTGCTCTGATTACCAACTGATAAGAACCCGCTGGGGTTTGATGGCCGATCTTTCGATGAGAGATCGTGGCGAACTCGATTGGTGGAAAAAGATGACGTTCACGGTCTAACTACAACGATCCAGGGACGTTGCACCTTGGCAACCGATACACCACCTCCAATGGTTGCCGTGATCTTGCGGTGCAACAACCAGCTACTAGGGCACCCGTCCTGCAAGCAATCGAAGAACTCGCAAGAACAAGAGAACAAGTACTGAATTACTAGATGTAAATGAAGGTTTCAAACTCAATCTCCAATGACGTGGGGTTCCGAAGACAAGTAGACGGGCGGCTGATCCAGCACGTGCGTTTACAGGCAAGTAGCGAAGGCTAACTTGATCTAAACAAAACCCAATCTGTTCTGGTGGCTCTAGAGACATATAAGTAGATGAGAGGATGACTAAGGCAGTGTTTGGGTCATCCTCCAGCCCTAGGATGCGTCCCTAATGGACCCAACTTCATACATGGGCCAACAGCCCAAAAATTAGGTGACGCAGCACCGCAGATAGAGAAGGACGTGACAATAAAACAATGACTGTAAGTGCCTCCGACGTAATATGGATATGAAGTTGGATCCATTGGAAAGTATACTTGATAAGCTTTCCAACAAGTGCTAGAACATCCCAATTGGAGTCCGTATGAAGTCATGGCGGCCATCACAAGTTGGTGCTGTGCTGCAGTCCGAATCCAGCCAACGCGAGTCTGTTTCCCTTTCGGTCTTCTCCCTGATTCCTAATCAAAACAAGAGTGCACATGTCTCCAAGATCTAAACATGATGGACAGAAGCTCAAGAAGGAACTCACTTGATGATTAAGTAGACGAACGCAAGCACGAGTAAGAGGACCAGCAAGAGGTACTAGTATCGGTGTGGATGCATCGTTGGTGTTGAAGTCCTCATCAAGGGGAGAGTGAGAAAGAAAAAATAAAGAGAATAAAAGGACAAGGGTCCTAATTATGAGAGATTTTCAGCAACCCAAGTTCTCTTCAAGTTCTTCAAAGTTCAAGAGAGGTATAAAATTCCTTCAAGGAGCAAAAGTAGAATTAGATGTTCACCATTATTCTTCTACCCCCCTTATTTCCACTTACAACTAACATCCTCCATCATTTCCACTACATATCCACTCAGCCCATATTTAGGATCACACACATGCACATCTTGATTTGACTATATGGCCACACTTGTCCCTCTGGATCCATGGTCTGACTATGCAATAAATGTTCGCAAGTATGAATTCCTTGTCTCCCTACCTATGAGCTCCATATAAGCCTATTAGAAGTGTGGTGAGAGAAAGAAGGCATAATGTTACTATGCCTAATGCCAAAAATACAACATATCTTGAGAGAAGAGAGAAGGCACACACCATAAATGCCTTGGTAAGGATCCAAAAATACCACAGAGGAGAGACATGAGAGGGTCATACATAGGAATCTCTGAGTTTTATTTAAAAATCTTGCAAAAACTCCAGAATAATAGTTGATCAAAGAGCTTGAGACATGGCGCTTGACTTGACCGTTCTATCTCTCAACTACTCAAGACCCAAGTGACAGCTACAAGCCCCATGGTAAAAGGTAATATGAGTGGATTTGAAATCAGGATAGTTCGTTCCAATCCGAAGGAGAATTCTTGTTTGAACGCATGTGTACTTTCGAGGCATGAAAGCATTGTAGCAACTCCTGATCCATCACTGAGTTTATCTTTGCTCAGGGATGAGCAAAGGGTAAGCTTGGGGGAGTTGTTGATGGTAGATAAGTGTCAATTTTAACCAACAAAACATGAAAAAGGACCTAAACATAATTATCTCTTAGATATACGGAGTCTACTAACATAATTCCACGAGTTTTGATGAATCTATGTTTTGCAGGGGTTAAACTAAAAAAAGACCAGAATCACCAAATAGAAGTATCTCAAATGATGAAATAAAGTAAACCATTGCATAGAGCTCATCAAGACACATGAAATAGAGTTTTGGTTCACCCAAATCGGAGTCCAGATGACAAAGTTACGTCTTCCGAAAGATTGCAAATGGGCTCCAAGAGCAGTCCGGAGTAAAACGGGCATATCTCCCTCATCCGAACTCCGTTTTAGGTGATCCACTAGGTGAATCGAAGCTAACAAAAAGATCAATCAACCCACACTAAATATGAGCCCATTTGGGCCAAGGGATGGGGCGGGCGCCCAGGTCCTATAGCCAATCAGGCTCCGTCTTGTGGATCGCCCCTCCACCGCCTTTGAGGATGAATATTAATCATAGATCAAGGTCGGTTTGATCTGAAGGCTATGGTGCTTCCTAGAGGGCTATATAAGCAAGGCCCCTGGCTCCTAGAGGAGGCATCCCCCTAAACCCTAATTCATTATCTCCAAGCCAGGATCAGGTCAGAGTTGTCCCATTAAAGGATGACCTCTCTAGGGGATTAGGTCTAGCTTCTTCAATGTAGTAGATTAGTATCTTAGGAGAGAGGGTTGAGTTGGGATCTTGCTTAAGGTTCTGGATCTAGTCATGGAAGCTTGGTAAAGCCTTGTATCTTCACTTCAACATTCTGTTAGACTTATACTTATTCTCTTATTTACATGGCTATGCTTACTTTGAATATATCTTGCTAGTTGAGTTTATCATTCCTTTTGTGTGCTAGTTCATAGAGCGCTTAGCCTTGTAGTTTGTCGATTAGGCTAGGTAGCCGAGCCTCATGTAAGCGTGGTGCTTACACGATGTTCTACCTATGAGTACACCCTGTTCCCTAGCTATATGGTAGTTACAGGAGGTGACAGCCCCGTCAATATCTATCGAGCAGGTTCTTAAATTGTAGGATCGTAGTCACGCCAGTAGAGGTATCCTTTGTGGTGCTCTCTCCTACTAGTGGTGTCCCAAAGTGCACAAGAGTGTGCTAAGTCTTAGCATAATTGGGTATACCTTTACTATGTGATAAGAATATCATAGGAATCTACCTCACCCGTTGACCTCCCAAGTTAACTAGTTGCATATCTTTAGTGACCTATCCCATGTGTGTCATATTACATAAATCCTATCATTTCACATATCATTTACCCGTGCTATAGTCTGGTTGGTTTACTAGGTTAGTAGATATATGATGGTGAATTATCAGATTCTTTAACCCTTGCTTCCCTATGGTAAAATATAAATAACGATAACTGGTTTACTCCCGGTAAAATGCTACAATGGTATGTTCTGTGCGCTTGCAGAATCCTTCATATTTTAGTTGCACTTAATTAATACCAACATCCACTTGGAGATAATGTTAGTGTCAGTGCAAGATAGGTGCACGATTTGCACCGAACATACCATAGGCATAGAAATCGTTTTGGACGCACTCGATGGGACTCCTAGGTGACGAGGCTCAAGTGGAAGCTTGGTTTGGTTCGTTTGGAGATAGTGCTACTCTTGATGCAATATTGGTGCACAGTTTGCGTTGAACATACTGTAGGCTCAGAAATAGTATTGGAGGAACCCGATGGAACTTCTAGGTGACGTGGGTCCTATGAAATCTCGTTTCAATCTGTTTTGAGACAGTGTTAGCGTCAATGCAAGATAGGTGCTCGGTTTGCCTCAAACGTACCATAGGCTCATAAATCAGTTTAGATGCACCTGATGGTACTCCTAGGTGACGAGGTTCTGGTGGAGCTCTGTTCGGTCCGTTTGGAGATAGTGCCAATCTTGAAACAAGATAGGTGCATGGTTTGTATTGAATGTATCATAGGCTCATAAATAGTTTTGGATCCACCTGATGGAACTCCTAAGTGATGTGGGTCAGGTGGAATCTCGTTTTAGTCCATTTGGAGATAGTGTTAGTGCTAGTACAAGATAGGTGCACGGTTTGCACCGAACATACCATAGGCATAGAAATCATTTTGTATGCACTCGATGGGACTCCTAGGTGATAAGGCTCAAGTGGAAGCTTGGTTCGGTCTGTTTGGAGATAGTGCTACTCTTGATGCAAGATTGGTGCACAGTTTGCGTCGAACGTATCGTAGGCTCAGAAATAGTATTGGAGGCACCTGATGGAACTCCTAGGTGACGTGGGTCATGTGGAATATCGTTTTGATCTGTCTTTAAGACAGTGTTAGTGTCAGTGCAAGATAGGTGCTCGGTTTGCACCGAACGTACCATAGGCTCATAAATTATTTTAGACGCACCTGACGGAACTCGTAATTGACGTGGGTCGTGTGGAATCTTGTTTTAGTCCATTTGGAGACAATGTTAGTATTAGTGCAAGATAGGTGCACGGTTTGCACCGAACATACCATAGGCACGGAAATCATTTTGGACGCACTCGATGGGACTCCTAGGTGACGAGGCTTAAGTGGAAGCTCGGTTCGGTCCGTTTGGAGATAGTGCTACTCTTGATGCAAGATTGGTGCACAGTTTACGTCGAACGTACCGTAGGCTCAGAAATAGTTTTAGACGCACCGATGGTACTCCTAGGTGACGAGGTCTGGTGGAGCTCTATTTGGTCTGGTTCGAGATAGTGCTAATGTTGACGTAAGATAGGTGCACGGTTTGCCTCGAACGTACCGTAGGCTCAGAAATAGTATTAGAGGCCCCCAATGGAACTCCTAGGTGACATGAGTCATGTGGAATTTCGTTGCGAGCAGCTTTGAGACAGTGTTAGCTTCGGTGGAAGATAGGTGCTCGGTTTGCGTCAAAAGTACCACAGGTCATAAATTGTTTTAGACGCACCCGATGTTACTCCTAGGTGACGAGGTCTAGTGGAGCTCTGTTCGGTCTGTTTGGAGATAGTGCTAATCTTGACCTAAGATTGATGCATGGTTTGCACTGAAGGTATCATAGGCTCATAAATAGTTTTAGACGCACCCGATGGAACTCCTAAGTGACGTGAGTCATGTGGAATCTCGTTTTAGTCCATTTGGAGATAGTGTTAGTGTCAGTGCAAGATAGATGCACAGTTTGCACGAAACATACCGTAGGCAAATAAATTGTTTTGGACATACTCGGTGGGAGTCGTAGGTGACGAGGCTCAAGTGGAAGCTCAGTTCGTTCCGTTTAGAGATAGTGCTACTCTTGATGCAAGATTGGTGCACGGTTTGCGTTGAACGTACCGTAGGCTCATAAATAGTATTGGAGCCTCCGATGGAATTCCTAGGTGACGTGAGTCATGTGGAATCTTGTTTTGATCAATTTTGAGACAGTGCTAGCATCGGTGCAAGATACTCAGTTTGCGACAAATGTACCATAGGCTCATAAATCGTTTTAGCCACACCCGATGGTACTCCTATGTGACGAGGGTCTGGTGGAGCTTTGTTCGGTGCGTGTGGAGATAGTGTTAATCTTGACATAAGATAGGTGCATGGTTTGAACTAAACGTACCATAGGCTCATAAATAGTTTTGGATGCACTCAATGGAACTCGTAAGTGACATGGGTCGTGTGGAATTTCGTTTTAGTCCGTTTGAAGACAGTGTTAGTGTTAGTGCAAGATAGGTGCATGGTTTGCACCGAACATACCATAGGCATAGAAATCATTTTGGATGCACTCGATGGGACTCCTAGGTGATGAGGCTCAAGTGGAAGCTCGCTTCAGTCTGTTTGGAGATAGTGCAACACTTGACGCAAGATTGGTGCACGGTTTGCGTCGAACGTACCGTAGGCTTGGAAATTGTATTGGAGGCACCTGATGGAACTCCTAGGTGAGGTGAGTCATGTGGAATCTCATTTCAATCTGTTTTGAGACAGTGTCAGCATCGGTGTAAGATAGGTGCTCGGTTTGTGTCAAACGTACCATAGGCTCATAAATAGTTTTAGACGCACCTGATGATACTCCTAGGTCACGAGGGTCCAGTGGAGCTTTGTTCGGTGCGTTTGGAGATAGTGCTAATCTTAACACAAGATAGGTGCATGGTTTGAACTAAACGTACCATAGGCTCATAAATAGTTTTGGACGCACCCGATGGAACTCGTAAGTGATGTGTGTCGTGTGGAATTTCGTTTTGGTCTGTTTGGAGACAGTGTTAGTGTTAGTGCAAGATAGGTGCACGGTTTGCACCGAACATACCATAGGCATAGAAATTGTTTTATACGCACTCGATGGGACTCCTAGATGATGAGGCTCAAGTGGAAGCTCGGTTCGGTCCGTTTGGAGATAGTGCTACTCTTGATACAAGATTGGTGCACGGTTTGCGTCGAACGTACCGTAGGCTCAGAAATAGTATTGGAGGCACCCGATGGAACTCCTAGATGATGTGGGTCTTGTGGAATCTTGTTTCAATCTGTTTTGAGACGGTGTTAGGAGATATTGCTAATCTTGACGCAAGATAGGTGCACGTTTTGCACTGAATGTACCATAGGCTCATAAATAGTTTTGGACGCACCCGATGGAACTTCTAAGTTACATGTGTCGTGTGGAATCTCGTTTTAGTCTGTTTGGAGATAGTGTTAGTGTCAATGCAAAGATAGGTGCATGGGTTGCACCGAACATACCATAGGCATAGAAATCGTATTGGACGCACTCGATGGGACTCCTAGGTGACGAGACTTAAGTGGAAGCTCAGTTCAGTCCGTTCGGAGATAGTGCTACTCTTGATGCAAGATTGGTGCACGGTTTGCGTCGAACGTATCGTAGGCTCAGAAATAGTATTGGAGGAACCCGATGGAACTGCTAGGTGACGTGGGTCATGTGGAATCTCGTTTCGATATGTTTTGAGATGGTGTTAGTGTCAGTGCAAGATAGGTGCTCGGTTTGCATCACGTACCATAGGCCCATAAATCGTTTTAGACACTCCCGATGGTACTCGTAGGTGACGAGGGTCTAGTGGAGCTCTGTTCGGTCCGTTTGAAGGTAGTGCTAATCTTGATGCAAAATAGGTGCATGGTTTGCACTGAACGTATCATAGCCTCATAAATAGTTTTGGACGCAACCGATGGAACTCGTTAAGTGACGTGGGTCGTGTGGAGTCTCGTTTTAGTTCATTTGGAGACAGTGTTAGTGTCTGTGCAAGATGGGTGCACGGTTTGCACTGAACTTACCATAGGTATAGAAATCGTTTTGGACGCACTCGATGGGAATCCTAGGTGATGAGGCTCAAGTGGAAGCTCGGTTCAGTCCATTTGGAGATAGTGCTACTCTTGATGCAAGATTGGTGCACGGTTTGCGTCGAACGTACCATTGGCTCAGAAATAGTATTGGAGGCACCTGATGGAACACCTAGGCGACGTGGGTCATGTGGAATCTCGTTTTGATATGTTTTGAGACAGTGTTAGCGTCGGTGCAAGATAGGGGCTCGGTTTGTGTCAAACATATCATAGGCTCATATATAGTTTTAGACGCACTCAATGGTACTCTTAGGTGATGAGGGTCTGGTGGAGCTCTGTTCGGTCCAGTTTGAGATGGTGCGAATATTGACGCAAGATAGGTGCACGGTTTGCACTGAATGTACCATAGGCTCATAAATAGGTTTGGACACACCTAATGGAACTCATAAGTGACATGGGTCATGTGGAGTCTCGTTTTAGTCCATTTGGAGATAGTGTTAGTGTCAGTGCAAGATAGTTGCACGGTTTGCATCGAACGTACCGTAGGCATGGAAATCATTTCGGACACACTCGATGGGACTCCTAGGTGACGTGGGTCATGTGGAATCTCGTTTCGATCTGTTTTGAGATAGTGTTAGGAGATAGTGCTAATCTTGACGCAAGATAGGTGCACGGTTTGCACTGAATGTACCATAGGCTCATAAATAGATTTGGACGCACCCGATGAAACTCATAAGTGACAGGGGTCGTGTGGAATCTCATTTTAGTCCATTTGGATATAATGTTAGCGTCAGTGTAGAGATAGGTGCATGGGTTGCACCGAACATACCATAGGCACAAAAATCATTTTGGACGCACTCGATGGGACTCCTAGGTGACGAGGCTCAAGTGGAAACTCGGTTCGGTCCATTTGGAGATAGTGCTACTCTTGACCCAAGATTGGTGCACGGTTTGCGTCGAACGTACCATAGGCTCAGAAATAGTATTGGAGGAACCCGATGGAACTCCTAGGTGACGTGGTTCATGTAGAATCTCGTTTCGATCTTTTTTGAGACAGTGTTAGCGTCAGTGCAAGATAGGTGCTCGGTTTGCCCCAAATGTATCATAGGCTCATAAATCGTTTTAGACGCACCTGATGGTACTTCTAAGTGATGAGGGTCTGGTGGAGCTCTGTTCGGTCCGTTTGGAGGTAGTGCTAATCTTGATGCAAAATAGGTGCATGGTTTAGACTGAACGTATCATAGGCTCATAAATAGTTTTGGACGCAACCGATGGAACTCCTAGGTGACGTGGGTCATGTGGAATCTCATTTTAGTCCATTTGGAGATAGTGTCAGTGTTAGTGCAAGATAGGTGCATGGTTTGCACCAAACATACCATAGGCATAGAAATCGTTTTGGACGTACTCAATGGGACTCTGTAACACCCTAGGTGTTAAGCATTGCATTAGCATCCAAAATCATGAGCATTAGCATCAAATACATTTCATAATCACATGTAAAGAAAGTGCAAAGTGAAATTAAAACATTTGAAACATCATTTTGAAACATGCATGTTGCATATGTTTGTTTATTGTACTTTTGCCCTAACTTTGCTTGCTATGTTAGTGAAACATGTTTGGCTACAATTTTAAATAACGTAGAATTAATTAGCATGATTTTTGGAGCAACTTTGGTATCCAAAATTTCCCAAAATTTTGCTTTTAAAAATATTCTAGAAAATGGATTTTTAATTGAAAAAATGGACTTTGGAACTTTAATTCAAAATCTGTTTGGAATTTGAAAATGTGCCCGAAAGCAAAGTTGTAGAGAATTAAATTTTGAACAAATTCTATTTTGGGGTCAAATCTTGAAAATGCCTTTTTATTATTCCAAATTCGAATTTGGGATAGTTTAGAACTTCTGGAAATTAAATTTCAAAAAAGAAAAAGCTTTCTTCGTCTTAACAGGCCGCTGCTCCGCTTCTGGCCCAGCTGGCTAGGCCAGCCCGGCCCGCGTCCGCGCCTGCCCCCGCCCTCGCCCGCACGCGCGCCCACGCCCGACCAGTGCAGGAGAACGCCGCCGCGTGGCCGCGCGTCGCCAGCGCTGCTCGCCCGGTGGCACACCGCCGGCCCCACCGAGCCGCACCCTGCCCTCTTGAGCCCGTCCGCGCCCGTTCCACCCTCATTCCTCTCCCTTTCGCCTTGCCTCCTATCGCCAGCAGCGCTGCAGACCAAGCCGAGCGGCCACCGCGCCATTGCTGGCCCTCCGAGCTCTGCCACCGCCTATCACCGCCGTTGTTCCACCCACGCCCAATTCGTCTTGCCCACCGCTCCGACTCCCCTTGCTGTTGCTATTGCGCTCTTTCTCGCCGTCGGAAACACCAAGGTAAAGCCCTTTCGGGCATTCTTCTCCGTCTCCGGCGTGGCCGCCATGGCGGTCCACCGTCACTAGCATGGTTCCGCCCCCTTCCTCCCCATTCTCTCGCGTGCACTTCCTCCGCCTCGGCATCGCGGAGCTCATGCGCTCCTTCCCGTGCCTCCCCGTGGCCAGGAGCACCTTGCCCGACGATAAGCCACGCCGCTGTTCGCCGCTGCTCGCCGGCATGCTGCTCCGATGAGCTGCCCGGCCATTTGTTGGCACCTATCGGTGTGGCTCAGGGTGCTGAGCACACTGGTGACACCCGTGTCGCATGTGGGCTCGTCGCCGGTGAGCTCCGGCCGGCGATGCTCCTGCCCGGCCTCCTCTCTGGCTGACCAGTGGGTCCAGTTTGACCCCTAGGCCCGCATGTTTGTCTCGGTGCACTAATCCGGTGTGTAGCAGCGGGGTGCGCGTAGCATTTGCGACCGTGTGGATTTTCGGATTTAAAGAAAATAGATTTCCAGAAATTGTGAAAAAGCTTTCAAAAATCATATCTCAAGATTTATAGCTCCAAAAATTTTGAAACAAATTTTGATAGACTTCTTAAGACCAGATCTATGATGTAAAATTATTGCATGTCAAGTTTGAAATACTTTTCTGTAGAGTTTTTATTTAATCCTTATAATTGCTGTTTTCTTAAGAAATGCATAGTAAATCATAGAAAGCTCAGAAAAATATGGTTCCACTTGCATTAGTTTTCTTTTGTGATGTAGTTTCTAGGAAAATATATGTTAGTCATGTTCTGTGTAAAATTATTGATGTCTAGTTCAAGTGCTATTTATTGTCTAGATTTGTTATTTTTGATAGAGGGAAAAATATGCATAAAACATGCCTATGATAATTTTTGTGTGGTGATTATTTACTTTGTAGATTGTTGAAAAGTGCTTAAATTTGTTGTTTGACACTTTTGATAGTACAAAGTATTTTCATGCTCAATATCATGCTAGAGCTTGTCATTTTTGTGTAGGTTGTAATACTCATCCAAATCTCCTGAAATTTTTATGGTGTGCTATTTGGAGTAACACTAGGCTACTGTAATTTTTGTATATTTTTCTAGGCACTAGAAATGCTTGTCGCTGTTGTATATTTGGAGTAAATCATGCTAGAGCTTGTCAGTTTACTTATGCAATTACATCATACAGGATCGCAGGAGAAGTCGCCAGTAGCAGTGCCGAAAGAACAGACCAGGATAGATCCGTAAGATCCCCAGGCACAGGAGGTGCCTGAGGATGAGGAGCAAGGAGAGGATTTGCCCGAGTGCGTAGATGTAACACCCCAAAATACATTTTTTGTGTTAGAAAACGTAAAGTGGCAAAGGGTTCAATGGGAGCTTTAATGAGTGGTAAAAAATAAAACTTTTATCTGTAGCTCGGATCGATGAGTAGAGACTATAGATGCGTAGGGCTTGTCAAACGCATTTCGTTTCACTATTTATACACGCTGTTCGGAGTTCGGGTCATGAAGAGACAACTATTGCAGTGTTTAAGGAAAGAAAGCGAGGAGGCTAACAGTTACCATGTTAGTGTAGAGCGACGCTACAGTACCTTCCCGTTCTTTTCTCCCTTGTCTTCTCTGACCTCTTCCAATAAACCTAATGCTTCATGCCTTGAGCCGCCGCTGCCTCCATGAATGGGAGAAAAAAAAACAAGAGAACACCGGATCGGAGGATGGAGAACGGAGGACAGGGAGAGGGTTAGGGCTTGACCCTTGTTCGTGCGTATGCCTTTCTCGTCCAAAACCGGTGGATCATCTTCTTCTCTTTCTGCTTTCCCCTCAATTCCATGCCTCTCATCGTTCTTCTTGATGCCGATGTCATGCGTGGAGTAGATCAAGTTGACGGAGGTGTCATGGTGGGGGAATCGCCGCAAGGATGAAAGGAATATCGGAGGTCAATCGTTGAGGATCCATGTGGTACTTGCTGTTTGGGTAAGATCCCACTTTTACCCGCTGTTTTGATGTGAAATCCATGGTAGGGTTTAGCTTTTCGTGTCGATTAGTCGATGGGGTTAGGGTTCTAATCTGGTAATTAAGTTCTGCTTTTTATTTCAGATTGTGCAGTTGTTGTTTATGCACCGTTTAAGACTGTTTTTATGTGCCCAAAAATTATAAAAAATATATATTCCAGTAGTGGACTTGAATACTTTTCTTTTGGTATTAGAGATCACCTTGACAGCTGTTCTAGTTTGGGAGATGTAATCATTCTATTGTGATGCAGTTGTGCTGTCAGACTTTTGGACAGTTTTAGATGCGTTCAGTTTTACGATGTCCTAAGTCCATAATTTCGCGATTTGATCTATATGAAAGTTGTTGACAGTTTCATAATCTTTCCATATTGTTAAAGATCATAAACTTTGGGTCCCCATATCTTGAGTTATGTTTGTTTTAGTGGCCTGCTGTTGTTTTGTAATCAGAAAAGTTCAGTTAGTTTGTAGGCTTGTTTTTGGTACCTTAGATTTTTCAAACTCCTAAAGTTATAATATGAAAGTTGTAGATCATATTGTTTTGTATATTCTGACATAGTTTCATAATTTTTGCATAAGTAGTTTATCCATAGTGAAAATGTGAAGATAAGTTATTGTTGCCAATTAAGCGTTTGACTGCTGTCTTGACGATGTTCTGAATAGTAGTGGAGTGATTCAGTTTTTGATAATGTTAAAGGTCAAACTAGTTTTTGCAAATCTTGACAATGTTGTAGAGGACTCAAATAGCTTTCTTTGGACTCTAAAATCACCATCATAACCACTGTAGTTTGAGAGATACGGTCTGTTTAAGTTGGCAGCTTTTCTGTGATGGGAATCATGACAATTTTAGATCCAATCTGTTTTGACTATCTTAACCGATTATTTTGAATATATGATCTGAATAAGAGTTGTAGTGTGTTTCTTAAGATTTCCATATTCATAGAGATTGTAATTATTGGATGAGTATAACTGCAGTTATGTATTTTATAAATTTGCTGTCCTGTCTGGGTTGTTAGAAAAGTTCAGTTATGTTCAGGGGTTGTTTATGTCATCTTAAAGGTCTCATATGCTTGATAGTTTTATATAGAAGTTGTAGATAATGGTGTTTTCCATCTTCTGTGAAAGTTTCATAATTTTTGAGCAAGAATTTGTCAACAACAAAAATGTGAAGCGGGGTTCCTGCTGTTGATTGATTGTTCGATTGTTGTTTTGGGGAAAGGATGGCACAGGTCGTAGAAGCGATTTATGTGCCATTTAAGAATGTTTGTATGAGTTTATTTTTCTAAGGTGATGATGTTTAAACAGGTGGTTGCCTTTGGATCGTACTTAGCTCTCGTTTTGCATCGTCGTCTTGAGGCAAGTAAACGTAGCGGTGGTTGCTACAGCTTGACTTGTTGTTCATTCTACCTACACTTTGTCTTAACATGAATGAAACCAAGATGATATAACTATGAAATCACTTATCCTTTAAAGTAATTTATACATGATCTTCATTGTTGAATCTTTCATCAATTGTCTATCATCATGAGGTAAGTGCTATGTTTTATTGTTGTGGAGGTATATGACAAATGTGGTAAGTATTTGTCTATCATCACAAGCTAAGCAATATGTTTTATGATTGTGGAGGTATATGACCTATGTGGTAAGTATTCTTGCGGTTGCATCATATTATGGCATCATGTGCATTCTTGTCATGAGCATATGCATCGAGCCAGGTCGGTGAGAAAGTCATATAACTATTTCAGAGTGCTCTTGAGCCAGGTCAGTGAGAAAGTTATATGACTATTCCGGAGTGCTCTTGTGGATTATGTCGTTGACCTATGGTCAGGACCGTACCGGTACGCATCGTACGTTGCCCGAGGAGGGGTGCGATGTAAAAGTGGACATGCATTGCATTTGCACTTTTGAGGTTCTGTCGTATTGAAGCCTTATGTTGGCATGAAGTGGATATGAGGAGTATTCTTTTCATTTATATGAGAAGTATCGTTCTATTCATAAATGGATATCTTTTATTTATCGTATATCATGGTCATTACATGTTTATGGGAATTTCATTGGATAAATATTCTTATCATGAACCTTTTATTTATTATGATATGTATTCTTCTATGATTAAATCATTGTCTAATTAAATTGTAGTTTGAACGACATGTTTAGGCAGTTTGCTTGCTGAGATTTATTCTCACCCCTTTATCTTACCAGGTGCTTAATTGGATGCTTGCTTGAAGGGATGGGATTAGCGGCACACCTTCACTTTTCACCCACATCTAGATATAATAATGACACTCTCGGCTTGTTGTAATAAACATAGTTCGTCTTCAGGATGATCCTTCATGGTTCAATAAAAATATTTAAGTTGGAGGTTAACTTAACTATAGTTTTGTTCTCGTAGTTGCTTCTGCGTTACACTTTGTTCATCGGATTATTTGCCAAGATTTAGACTTTGGCTTGAGGGAAGGGATGTTAGTGACATCTTGGGCTTTTGTGGTGCCTGGGGTGTTACAGTTGGTATCAAAGCTTAGGCTATAGATTCTTGGAAACTAAGGATTAATTTGACACACTTGCACATATAGATTGGGTATGAGTTTGCTTATCATTGCTTATACTTTGTTGTTAGTTATTCATAGTTGTTTTCTTAGGCTATGAATTGCCTGAATTTGATGCGCTTGCCTGCTTGTGTTTATCGTGGTTGTAGCTATGCCTGTTGAGATTGAGGTGTTTGCTTTTGCTTAACTTTCCTTGACGTTTATGCTGTGTACCATTGCTATTGTTAATTTTGAGTTAAACGCAAATTTTATTTGTTTTGTTTACATAGTCTTTAATTGATGTTGTCATATGTTGTACATGCTTAGTTGTTGAGTTATGCTAGTTTTGGTTAAACCTTAAGATGGCTTGTTATGATGTTCTCTTTGTTAAGTACCACAATAATGAATATAGGTTGTTTATGTGAGACTCTAATCCTTCTTTAACTTTGAATGAGATGATTGTTATGTGAATGTTGAGAATGTTTGTGTGTGGTGAAGACTAGCACTAAATTCCTTTGGGGAAGGTTACATTTCCTTGTGTGTTGCTCATGTTTGCTACTTGGTAAACGAGTGCCTAGTAAAGGGAAATGAGAGATAAGCATCACTTTGTGACCTCCATGCATACAAACATGTTTAGTGTGATTTTTATGTTAACTATGAATAATGATAATTAACTATGATAATAGTAGTTGGTGAGCCATGTAATTAGTTGTACATACATAATCTTGTTAATGAATCAAGTAAGGATCTGTTTTACTTATGTGCAGAAAATGGCTGGATGTGTAGTTTCTGTTGTGGTAATAATTTCGTGATGCAAATGATGTTTTCTGTATATATGTTGAATACAAAAGTTGTAGATAACTTGCATATCTTGGTTGTCCTAAAATTTCATTATTTTAGGATGATAGGCCTAAGAGTTATTAGTTTTACAAATTCCCTGTCAAGTTTTGCTTGCTCTCTATGTAGTGCTGCAATGTTGTACCTGTTTGAGGAAGCTAACTTGTGAATCATCTCTTGATGACAAATAAAGATCTGTAGTGCTTTTCATAAGATTTCTAAAATATTAAAGAACAGAGCTTTTGGTTGTCCAGAACTCTAGATATAGATGTTCAAAGTTGGATGTTTGAATCTGTCCAAATCTGGGCAGTAATGCTTCTATATTCCTATAAGTATATGATTATCTAGTTTTTAGCATGATTTTCCATGACTGTACCTTAAGCGGTGTTGTAGTTGTGAGTGCTTGAGCTATGAGGATGCTGAAATGTTCTTTTTGGTTTTGTTGATGGCAAAAGGTTTTGGAAAACCCGTAGAGTAGCTATAGTCTAGTAGTGCAGATCGGCATAGTGGAGGGCCCCCACAATGCTTTTTCTGTACTACTATGTGAGGATTGCCTGAGAGATAGGTTGCGACCCAACTCTCCATATTCGAAGAAAATAGTGGAGTGACGGGTGGATTGGCCCCCATGCCGTGCACTCTAGCTATTCTCTCTCGACATATTGATTGGTGGATCGTTGTGTGACTTGTCCTATATGTTGGTATTACGATGTTCAAGCCTAACCCTAGAATGGTGTAGGATTTTCCCTGTGATTTAGGTGCCACCTTGTGTAGATCATAGCATTGTTATGCCTTCTAAACACTTAACATTTCCATGTTGCTACAGAAAATGTTGAGCTATAAATTTATCTTTGCATCACATACCTTCATGTAATTAAATCTTGTTTTTATTGTAGTAATTAATCTACTAATTCGGGGCATGTAATTTTTTTTACAGTAGCTATGTTTTGTTATTATGTTTCACCCATAATAACCTCAACTGCAAATTAGGTGTTTGCCACACCACCTAAAAATTAGTGTGCTTGTTTTAATCTATAAAAGATAAATGGAAGTTTACTTATATTGGGCATGTTTGATTCTTGTGTTGCCCTCTTTAGGTTTGTGATCGTGTCTAATGTTGCTGAGATATGTTAGTAAAGATTTTAAGCTATGTGTATGATTTATTTGTGCTCTCTTGTAAACAAAAAAAAACAAGTGATGAACTTGTTTACTTATGTGCTGAAAATGACTGCAAGTGTAGTTTTTTTGCTGTGGTGATGTTTTCATGATGAAAATGATGTTTTCTGTGAATTATATCAGTACAAAAGCTGTAAGTAACTTATCAATCTTTGATGCCCTAAAGTTGCATGATTTTTTTTTGACCAACAGGATTGCGAGTTATGGATTTTACAAATCCACTGTTAGGTTTTGCATGTATGTTGTATAGTTTTGAAACCTTGCATTGTTTGACTTTGTTAACTGTTGAAACATCTTAAGAGGATAGTAAGGAAGTTGTAGAAAATTTTATAGGTTTTCTGAATGTTAAAGAACATGCTTGTTGGATGCTTAAAACTCCAGTTATGATTAAATTAAGTGCCTACTTTTCTGCTGTCCAGAAAATGCTTTTGCGTTGTGTATAATTGTTTTAACTTGGCATTGCTTGTATGTTTGGTAATGTAGCTCATGACGGTTATATTTCTACGTACCTAGAAAAGTTATTTAATGTGTCCCGTCAGACATACTACTAGTATTGTTTAGTTTACTCAAAAGGAGGAGTTAGGGTTATATCCTTTCTTTTGGCCATGATTACTATTTAGTGTTGGCTTTTAGCTGTGTCTAGGCATTAGGCGACATGCTAGGTCGATATCTTTTTCTTTCTTTTGGATTGGTTGCAGTCGTTGAAGCGTGTCTCATTTTCTAAGTTAACCTTGGATTAGAAGATCTTGATGATTTTGGTTTTGTAAGAAGAAGATGAATTCGGGGACGAATTCTTTTAAGGGGGGTAGAATGTAACACCCCAAAATACATTTTTTGTGTTAGAAAACGTAAAGTGGCAAAGGGTTCAATGGGAGCTTTAATGAGTGGTAAAAAATAAAACTTTTATCTGTAGCTCGGATCGATGAGTAGAGACTATAGATGCGTAGGGCTTGTCAAACGCATTTCGTTTCACTATTTATACACGCTGTTCGGAGTTCGGGTCATGAAGAGACAACTATTGCAGTGTTTAAGGAAAGAAAGCGAGGAGGCTAACAGTTACCATGTTAGTGTAGAGCGATGCTACAGTACCTTCCCGTTCTTTTCTCCCTTGTCTTCTCTGACCTCTTCCAATAAACCTAATGCTTCATGCCTTGAGCCGCCGCTGCCTCCATGAATGGGAGAAAAAAAACAAGAGAACACCGGATCGGAGGATGGAGAACGGAGGACAGGGAGAGGGTTAGGGCTTGACCCTTGTTCGTGCGTATGCCTTTCTCGTCCAAAACCGGTGGATCATCTTCTTCTCTTTCTGCTTTCCCCTCAATTCCATGCCTCTCATCGTTCTTCTTGATGCCGATGTCATGCGTGGAGTAGATCAAGTTGACGGAGGTGTCATGGTGGGGGAATCACCGCAAGGATGAAAGGAATATCGGAGGTCAATCGTTGAGGATCCATGTGGTACTTGCTGTTTGGGTAAGATCCCACTTTTACCCGCTGTTTTGATGTGAAATCCATGGTAGGGTTTAGCTTTTCGTGTCGATTAGTCGATGGGGTTAGGGTTCTAATCTGGTAATTAAGTTCTGCTTTTTATTTCAGATTGTGCAGTTGTTGTTTATGCACCGTTTAAGACTGTTTTTATGTGCCCAAAAATTATAAAAAATATATATTCCAGTAGTGGACTTGAATACTTTTCTTTTGGTATTAGAGATCACCTTGACAGCTGTTCTAGTTTGGGAGATGTAATCATTCTATTGTGATGCAGTTTGTGCTGTCAGACTTTTGGACAGTTTTAGATGCGTTCAGTTTTACGATGTCCTAAGTCCATAATTTCGCGATTTGATCTATATGAAAGTTGTTGACAGTTTCATAATCTTTCCATATTGTTAAAGATCATAAACT